>VWYH01003979.1:0-87459 GCA_013399365.1 Pampusana beccarii
TTTTTTTTTTTAATAGATCATAAAAAGGGTAGAAAGGAAGAGGTAGGTAACAGAAGCAGCACAGAGCTGGGGATTTGGCAGACTGCTTCTAGAATCAGTCTGCTTGAATTGTACTTTTTTTGGAAGAAGAAAAAGCAATTCTCAAGTGGGAGAAAGAGTAAGTGTAACAATGTAGTTCAAATCCAAATGCTAATTCTGTAGCAATCAAAATGTTTATGCCAAAGAATAAATAAAATACTCTCCCGCATTAAGCTGTTTACCAAAGGTAATTTTTAAAAAGATGTCAGGTTGTTTAAATTATATTTGTATTTTGACCAGAAATAACAGTTTAGAGTAATGGAAAAGAACAAAACAATACACAGGACATTTCAGTCCTTTATTTCTTAGCAACGTGCTTTCAATTATCTACCAGCATGCAGAAGCATTCTGCTCCAAGATGGCATGACACTTCTTGTTTGTCCTTTTTATGTCGTCTATTGTTGTAAACCTTAACTGTTGTATGCTGCCCTAATACTTTTAGAATGGTTTGTGTGAGAGCTGGAAGTATTGCTTATCCTGAAGAAGAGGATTTCATGCCTTGCTTAGCTAATTTTTCAGTTTATAAGTATCCTATGAATGTCTATGAGGAAAATCCTTCTGGGAAGAGTCATGGAGACTGCACACAGATTCAGAATCTGTCAAACCAAATATTACCTAATACCACACTCAAATGAGCTCCTCTGGTGTCCAAAGGAGCTACAGAAGGAAAATCCACTGAAGACAGGGAGGGCTCTTCCAGATAAAAACCATACCGCTGAAGTGCTAACTATTTACGTATATGGCCATCTTTCATGTGGAAGTGTACCTAACATAAGACAACCTGAAAGTTTCTAAAAGTAAAAGTTCCAAAGAGCATGTGATCCAATGCAAGTTAAAATGCCAGTACTAACAAAGAACTACAGTAAAGAAAAAACCAAAAGCCTCTAAAATCCCTTACTTGATGCAAGGACCCTGGGCCTTTTTTTGCCACCTGTGGTAAGAAGGAACCGTGTTATGATTTGTGTTATTCTATTATTTATATGTCCATACAGAAGGTATTGAGGTTGATTCATAATTCCCATGGATGCTGTTGGCCAAGGACTCTAGTTCTGTGCACAGATGCTCTCATAAAAACACACATGTGAGCAAGTGATTGAAGAAAGCAATGAACCACAGAGTAAGATACACCAGATAACTTTCATCCTAAGTTTTCTGAAATAATTGCTCCCCATAAATGTCCAAGAGTGCTGAATTGTTATTTGTTTCTTAAAATAATTTGAGAACTATCCATTCTGAAGCAGCTTTTCTTGGATAACATTAGCTGTTAGCAGCTTGATCTTCCCTTGCACCCTTACTTCATGCTTTTTCTCTATCTCCCTTTTCTTGTTTACTTAAAAATGCAACAGAAGTTGTCGTTCTTGCCATGCAATTGTCACACTTGCCTCCTCTGTCTTTGAACTACTTCCTCTGTCTCTGAATTGATTTCCTGAAGCATTAATTTTCTTTCTCCTAACAGTCCACTACAATTTTCTGACCCTTTGACACAGGAGTTACCAGTCATAAGCCATGTTCTTCAAAACCAAGAGGTGGAAGGATTTACAAATGTGATAGGTGGAAAACACATTTCCAGGCTCTGTCACAGGATGGGGTTGGAATTACATTATGTCCCTTGGCTAAGCAACACCACTGGTTCTAGCACTTCTTCCAGGCTTACTTCTTCTCATATCCTATCTGTTAGTCATTGTTTGCATATTCCACAGAACTGCTGACAGACTGCATGCAGGACAAGAAAAACAGCTGAATTATCCCCTTTATCTGGACATCTACACAGCTGATGAGGAGTATTTTGATTTCAACACCAATTCCTGCTGCAATTTAATTATTTTTCCAAAATTACTTAATTACTGCATGGAAGAACATATCAAGATATGACTTTATACTTCTGAAAGAGTAGAATATTAACATCTATAAGCATTTTGTCTCAGATGAAAACTTACCCCTTGTGCATGGAGATATTCAACCGTTTTTGTTATTGTGAACAGAACGGCACTAGCTTCTCGTTCCGAGAAAAATTTTTGTCTAAGAATTTTATCCAGCAGTTCTCCTCCTTTCATAAGTTCTGTTACTACATAGACATATTTTCCATCATCATACACCTGCAAAAAAGTACATAAAGATGTAAACTTGAAAATATTTATTCTCTGCTATCTCCCTGTGAAATGCACAGAGAAGAGATAGTGCAGCTGCATCCACAAGTTGTTTTCTTCAATTATTTTTCCCATATTTATCACCACCCACACTATCCAAACATTGTTCATCTTTGGAAATGGACACAAAACCTTCTACAGAAAGGTAGCACAGTAATAACAAAAATACTGGCATGACAATGTTTAAAGACAAAAGAGGATGAATAACATGAATTTTCCCCACATAGTTTTACTGAAACTAACTAAACTAGACACAGGAGAAATTAAGAAGTAGTAATAAATGGAAACTAGTCTAATTGAGGCAGAACTAGAGCTAATTCTAGAAGCAATTATCGCACCAAATTGCAAATATGAACAGAGATCATTCCGACTGAACAGTCGGACAAAAAAAGAAAAAGAAAGTCAAGTAGCCCCTGTGAATGCTGAAGTTAATGCATACAAAAGCTGCTATGATAAAAGCCTACAACTTGTACATTAATGTGCACATAAAGCCTAAACCAAATTCTCAAATTAATAAAATATGTCTATTTTAGCCCTTCTAGTTATGGAAAATGGCTTATTTTTTGCATGGCTTCGATCTTCTAGAGAAACATTAGTTGAGAGTTATTTATATTATCACCAGGGGGCACTACAGACTGAACCATACCAAAACACATTTTAAGGTATACTTAAGCATTTCATTTCAGTTCCACTTTCTTGGGGTTTTCACTTAATCAAAAAAGTGGTGCCTGCTTTAGCAAAACCTTTTACAGATACCGTTCCCTATTATTATTTCAACCTATTTTTTTATGGTGATGTTGGAATAGTACTCTTCAGTAACACACATGAAATAAAAACTACCTTGTGTTTAAGTAGAAACAATTATCCAAGTTGTAGTAAAGTACATTTAGGAATAGATGTCAGCTAAGTTAAAAAGAGTTTTCATGCCCATTTCCTTGTCTTAAGCTACCTGGGAAATAAAGGCCACTGAAGTTCCAAACTTAGAATTTTTTGTGCTCTTAACTACACTAAAAGGATTTATTTTCTCACCAAATAAAAAAAAAAGAGGAAGTGTTAAAGAAATAATTCTGCAAGGCTTTACAAGCTTATGATCTTAAGGAGAGAAAGACATGATGGGTTTCTCTGTTCTCATTTAACAGCAATGTTTCCCCCATGAAACATAAATGACTGATCATCTGAATGTGTTTGTATTAAGACTTTAAATATTATGCAGTATTAAAAAGCAGAGTTATCTAATTCTAGATACTAAACTGGCACTTCAGATTTTTTTAATAGGCGTGCTCCCTCTCATCCTGCTATAACATGAAGAAATAAGCTTATTTCATTCGACATGGCAAAGCGTACACATCTCAGTACTGCAGGGGGCATTTCAGCAAAATTTGCATTTGGTTCCTATTTCATCTGCTACCCCTTGCTGGTCCTGTCTGGCTGCCAAAACCAAAACCTCACTCCAAACAAACTGTTCCCCTCGCCCAGATTTATCTAATGATATTATCAATTTAGTTGTTTGCACTGAATAAATACTGGTGAAGTTTTCTTCAGTTAGGTGCAAAGTATTATGCTGAGATCAGAAATGTGATGCTAGCTTTCAAAATGAACTCCCAGCACACACCAAATACGTCTTTTCTGTCAAGCAAACTGGAAGAAACTATAGTGAGAAGCAGGCGTAGGCACATGAACAGAATATAATCTAATGGAGAAAGAGAACGTGTTTTTTCAAAGTGGAATAAGATTTCACACACATATTAGGAGCTTTTTGAACTCGTAAATAAGCATTCGGATAAGGAGACTGGATATACTGTATTTAGGTTTCTAAAATGCTTCTGAAAATGTTCTTCAGCCAATGCTTTAAATAACTCAAAACAGAACAAATGTTCTGTTATGGGCAGTAACTAACAGGTAAAAAAGGGTAAAATACATAAAATGGTCTGGCACAGGAAGTTTCTAGGTGACGGTTTGTTGGAAGCTGTGTGCTTCTTCCGCTCTTACACCGTTTCCTAGGCTTCCACTAATGGCCACTGTCAGAGGCAGGATATTGGATAAGAAGGACATCTGATTTAGCACAATATAGCTCCTTCTGTTGCTTATACACAGTGTAACTGAAAAAGACCACTGCTAATAATCAGAGGGAAAACCCCAGAGGATTGTGCATTGCAGAAAAAATTTGGTCTTTTGAATTTCCATTGTTTCAATCTGAACACCTTCAGAATTAAATTACACGCAAATGCCGAGCAAGAATGAAATTTTCCATCCTAAGCTAAATTCAAATATTACTGCATTTATTCCAGAAAGACAAGAAAAGAAATAAATTATTTCTTGCAGAGTAATAATTTCCAAAGGTGCGCACTTAATGTTGAAACATTTCATTTTGGCATTTCAAAACAGAAACATTTAAATTTTGGCACAGAACTGACTTAGAGTCAAATCAACATTGAGTTTTACTTGTATAGTAATACATAGTGCTCTTGATGAGTTTGAGGCCTGAAGACCAAGTACTCTATTCATTCCTCTGAAATCTGTAATAGCACACACCACTATATTGTGGTACATGCAAGCAATCTGCCCTATAAATCTATATTAGGACAATGAAAACCTAAAACTATTACTTTTACAGTACAATGTTATTTTTACAGTAGTGGATATTATACAAGTTTCTAATACATATGAATCCTATGCCTCTTTCCTTAAACTGGACATACTCCCATAAATTGGCCCTGAGGAGCTCATCTAAAGTAGAAGTAAGTGAGAATTACAGCCTACTGTCTTCTCTCCCTCTAGGGACCTAAGGCTTGTTATCGTTGTTGTCTCCTTTCGTTGTGTGTATATTGCAGTTGGTGTGAATGAAAGATGGCTCCTACTGGAAGACGACTGATGAAGAGTTAATTACAGAGCAGAATGATTCAGTATATGTGGCAACTTTTCAAAGCTGCCTACATTTCTCTGCTCTTAGTGAAAAAAATTCATTATACTTAAGTTCAGGTAACTACTCACATTCCTTATGTTTGTCTTCCTGCTTCAATAGAATAACCTCTATTATGAATTAAAGTAACACATTAACCTAGCGTGCAGCACAAAAAGCAGCCTGAATGCTGATGCAGGTTCTGTGTTAGCACAGTTGCTTTCAGGTAGTTCTATTGTTCAACCACATAAGGCAGAACAAACAGAAACTGGGACTGTAATCATGATACCTAGGTTGCAGTCAGGTAAGCTCTATGGTGGGCTCCCTTGTATATCTGACTTTGTTCTCCCCAGAAAGGGCCATGCTACATGATATTGATAAAGACAGATTACAGTAGGAGAAGATCTCTAGGCAAAGTTCTCTAGTACTTGTCTCCACGGTATTCACAGGCTCCTGTTTTAATGACTTCAAAACGTCTGAGAATCTCCCTTCAGCTGAGCTCAGCTTCCTGTAAATGGTTAGCTGTTTGGCTTGAGGTTTGGTTTTGCAGACCAGAATAGTTTCTTGTAGACTAAGTCAGTCATTAAGCACATGCCTTTTTAATTTTTAAACCTCTTTAATGCATAATCAAGGAGAGAAAGCCAATTTTCTTTTTCTGTTAGATGATCAGAATCTACCATTCACCAGAAAAACTTGCTTTTTCCTTTAAAAATACAGGCGACATTATATGAATGATTCCTGTGCTAGGTTTTATGAAGGATGAATTATTTGACTTCTTAGGATTAAGTTGCACCAAAATATGAGCACCTTTAATAAAAAGATGACAATGAGACTTCTCAGTAAAAAAAATGCATATTGTTGAATACATTGCATTACAACACTTATTTTTAAATATTGAAAACCAGTAACATAAATCTAAAACTTGTAGTTTGTCATGTCTCAAATTAGAAAGTGACACGCAATTTTAATATGCTAGAGGAAGTCTTTAACAGAGTACTTACATCTTTTAGGGTAATAATATTTGGATGCTGTCCGTAGCGCAGTAGGATTTCAATCTCCTCTGTTGGATCTCTTTTACTCTTGTCGATGATCTATAAGAGCAAATAGATACATAGGCATGATTATTTTTGGGAATATTATACGGTGTAACACTCTGGAGTGCTTACTAGCATAAACAGATAAGCAGTATTTATTGTTGCTGGTAAAGGGCATGGATTATAGCCAAAACAAAGTTTGTTGAATTGTAACAGCAAGGCAAAGAAAAAATATTGGGAAAACATGGAAAAATCTCTCAGTTGAAAATTTTGGAGGATAAGTGATCCAATCCCTCAGTCTGTGATAAATAATGCAAGGCTGTTTAGTAGATAAGACTTCAGTCACCAACCATTTAATAAAATAGGATGTTCCTAAATCAACATGAGATACTGGTTTGATGATGCTAATGAACAGATTTTGACAAAGCTAATCTCAAACAAATATTAGTGCAGTAAAATACAAAGCAGGAGAGTAAGGGAATGAAATATAAAAAAAAAACAACGGAAAAAATTCCCAGAGTTAATTTAGACAAGCATTCCATTATGAAAGTTCATTTGAATCTCTGGAGGCTTGCTATCAAGCTCTGAAATTCTCCCTGTGCAAACAAGCAAAATATTATTTTGCCCTACTTAAAAAGTATTTTTATTGTTCTTTTTTTTCCCCTCTCCTTCTGAACTATAGAATTTCCTCTAATGTCTTCTCCATCTCCATCTTACTCCTTCATCTTGACATCCTGAAGCCTTTACTGATACCAGCACCATCCTAACACATTGGGCACTGATCACCTTACTCTTTTTTCATGATTCCTCAAGGTAAAAAAGCCACAACGAAGTCAACAGAAAAAAGTGAGGCAATATTCACAACAAATATTATGGCTTAGAAGATTAACTATACAAGTATATTCCCTCCAGTTTCAAGAAATTACTTCAAATTGTAAGCTCAGAGGTCAAATCTGTTCCTGTCCAGAACCAGAATAAAGACAAGTATAAATTGAAATTGGAGGGTTTCCAGTAGACTATCTATGTACAAGGATACAGCCAAACACACTTATCTTTGCATTTTACATATTTAAGTAGTAAACTGTTCAAGAACTCAAAAAGAGAAATAGCCTCATAGTACAGATTTTTTTAAATTTTTTTTGGGTCTCTTTGTATAACACCACAGGGCTGAATGGCTACTCTGAAAGCAGGAGTATGTACTAGTGGACTTTAAAAGGAAAACAAAACAAAAACTTATTCTACTTCTGGGAACTCTGATTTCAACCAAGAATTCAGTGTCTTCACAGAAGCGCTAGGAAGCCCGATAGAATAACATAAAAACAACATTAGAAACCTTGTTCAAAACTAGCAAGCAAAGACAAAGAGTTGAAGTTTATTCTGGAAGGAATACCAACTTAAGCACTGTTATCAACTCCTAGCTATCCGACAGTTCATGAATCTACTCCAGAAGCAAAAATCCCACATAACTAAAAGTAATCCCATTTAAAAAAAAATGCTGAAGAGTCATGTAAGCTTGTCATAGTACATCTCCTTCTACAAGCAGTCATGTAACTCCCATCAGTTTTACCATAATTACATAGGTGTTTCAAAGACCAAAAATTGCTTTTCACTACACAAACCAGCATACAGGTAACAAACCTCATAACAATTCTATATAAATATCTGCCAGTAAATATTCTATTTGGTTAATTAGTATAATTGACATTTGCACCTAAAATCTTTTTACATTAAAAAAAAAAATCTTAATTTGCTCTGTTCTTTATGGCAAATACATGATGCCCAATGTCTATGACACTAAAGCCTGAAAAGTGTTTTATAACAAAGTAATTACCTTTACAGCATATTCCATGTTTGAAGCTTTATGAATACATCTCTTGCAGATAGAGTAAGACCCAACTCCGATATCTTCCTTTACTTCATATCCATCAGTAAACTGAATGCTGTTCCTGTGCAACTGCTACCAAAATAACATTATCAATTGATGAATATTCTAAATATGTAACTGCCCTTTATATTGAAAATAAGAGTTTGCATTCCTACTGATTTGCTTTGAATTTTAACCTCATGGCTGTACTAGGTCAAAGTGGTCTAAATAGCCACTACCATCCGTTTGATATTAGTATGAGATAAATTATACATTAGACACATTTTAAATAATGCAACACTGTATTTTAGAAACTGACAATGTGATTTTTCTAGTTACCAATTTAAAAATAGAATCTCTACACCAAAAAAGATCAGAAGACTACATGATAAAATAATGATAAAATAGTGGTAAAAAAGCATCACTATTTCTATTATCTGAATAGATGGATGCCAGCTGGAAAATTCAGACATACTGAATAGAATCAGATTAACTGGAAATTGCATGGAATGGCTGTCAAAAATCCTTTCACAGAAATAAAAAGCTGCGAGAAGGACAAGTGTTCACTCTTGTAAGGGAAGGAAATGGTGTTCTACTATTTGGAGTTTGTGCAAAGGATGCAAAGCATTTGCAGGAAACCATCTGGGTATCCGGCAGCACAGAAAAGAGGAAATAGGAGTGAGGAAGTGGTGGAGGGGCACAGAAGAAAGGCAGCAGAGAAACAGACTCATATAAGAGAAGGAAACCATATACAAAGAGAAAGAATTTCATCCACAAAAATATGCGGGAAAGAAGGAGCACAGAAAAGACTGCAGAAACTTTTAGCAAGACTTCAGGACCAGAACTCCTTCTGACACATATAGTACCAAATCTGATTGCTTCTTTAGAACAAAAAAAGGACCTAAAACCCCTTGAAATGCAATAGTTTATTACACATGAAACAGCTAATGTGTACAAACAAGCATGTTATGACTATACTAGACACGAAAGGATTAAAGGAATAAAGACCTATACAGGTTCTAAATTGTTTTTAAAAAAAATTATCAGGTATTTCCAAAATATCCTTATGGTGAAAATATAAATAAACCAAATCCTACAGCATACCTTCTTTTCCTACCTATCCATCAACAAGAAGTTTTCAACACAATTTAGATCAGTTGGTTTTCACAACTCAGTCTTCCTCAGTAATTAGAATTATTAAAAGCAGAAAGATGGCGTAGAAATACAACTTTTGCAGCGGGCTTCCAGTTTTCTTTCCTGTCATGTATCTGCTTTTTCCCCGCTGCTGGCTGGAACTCTCCAGTGCAGAAGCCTGCTTTTAGGATGACCTCAGCTGCATAAGGAGGCAAGACATGCCTTTCCCCCATTCTAGCATGAGGTCCACTTTTCTTGTCTCACACAAAAATCGCACCTAAGTAAAGCTTTGTTGTCCAAAAATAAGCAGTCTTGGCAGTATTAGAATATATAAGAATAGCAACTGCATTAGGCAGTAACAAAGTAACAACCTCACAATTATTAATATGGGAGACTGTATTGGAGTCATTCTGATGCTGCTAGGAAGCCAAAGCTTGTGTGCACACTGTAACATTGACTTGTATGATACACTGGAACTGGTCACAAAATATCAGATTAGCACATTAACTTAAGTGGCTCAGGAAGGACGGAATACATCATGGGTTCCAAAACATCCAGGTAAAATTCACAATTATACTCCAGTGCCTCCTACTGCACTGCGGGAATCAACTGATATTTGTACAGATAGGAGAAAAACATCAAGAGGTCTCTTATTCCCCTCCACCTTACAAATAGTTTGATACTAAAGAGTTAACAGTACAGATGGTAGAATGTTTTCATTTAAGGATTGAAGCCTATTCACACCCATGGCTGCTCAGTAATTAAACAGATCCTGCACCTTCAGATCTTATATTTGCATAAAATAATCTGATCTTTACTTTTCTGGTATAAAGCTGATGAAGAGTTGGTCATGGTATTTCAGTGATAACGGAAACAATCCCTCCACCAAGAGACAGCAATACTGCTTTATTGGCTTTTTAAAAAAATTTTTATTTAGAGCAGATGTACTCACCTGGACAATTGAATGCACTCCAACTGTCTGCATTGCTTGGCTTTCATCATCTGATGCAATAGCTACAAAACTAAATCCCCGAAAAAGTTGATGTGCATTAGCACTAGGTGGGATACCAGGCGAGTCTGTAAAACACATCATCTATTTACAAGCAGAGTTTTTAAAATGTAGAGATGAGATTATGTCTGCCTTACAGAATAGAGCTGTAGTTTGCTCTTCAAAGCACACAGAAACTGGAATTTGCAGAAAGTGTTTGAGGACCAAAATACAAATAATTACTGAATTGTTTTGCATTTACTACCTAGAAACACAACTGACAATCAATGACTACAAAGATCATATTACTGTCAGACAATATTTTACTATACAAAGAACAGTACTTTGCAGAAAATATTTACATAAAGCAGCATATCTGTATTACATTTATGGATAAGTACTCTAATTTTGGTAACACCCTACATTTTTAAAGACAAACATTTGTATCATAGCTTGAAAGGATCAGTGTAAAACTATGCAAAGACAGATTGCACTGAAACACCAACTTTGCCACCCAAAGTCTGAAATGACTAAGCTTCTACATACACATAGTATGCAGAATCACCATCATGAACTAAATGAAGCCCTATATAGCAGGGTGTCAAACTCATTTTCACCAGGGGCCACATCAGCCTCGTGGTGGCCTTCAAAAGGGCCAAATGTAATTTTAGGACTGTAGAAATGTAGGAGTAGCTACTATAGAGTATAGCCTTTAAAGAGACACAGATGTGACTAATCTTTTTGAATTAAAAGAAATGAGACTACTTAGATAAATAAAACTGAACATACGTATATGTTTCGCTGCTGAGGGTTACTTTATTTTTAACATAGGACTACTCTATTGTGCCTCATGATATATTTACGCCAAAGACCGCAAAAAATTCCATGAACTATGGAATACTTGTTTGTGAACACTCATTTAGCCCAGCAACACCTGGAAGAACAAGACACTTTACATAAGCTGAACAGAAACAATGTGTCTAATTCTCTTTTTACCTTTTGGAGTTTTTGCTGTAAACTCAGGGTCAAAGTAAAACGTATCTTCAGGTCTGCCAGTTGCAGGTTTAAAAGGGGGGTGAATTTCTCTCCTGTACAATTTCTATAGAGAAGACATACGCCAGAATGAATTAAAAGTTATAAAACACCAAACACTTAACTAAGAAATTTACTGAATTAATTTTGAGTTCAATACTCACATTCCAATCTATTTTGGAAAAGAATGCATGCCTTTTAATTTCTTCAACTCCATCTGGACCTGCTCCTTTTAAAAGGAAGAAAAACATCTGTGAATTATTTTCTTCTTCATCAAAAAGACTACCAAAATTATATTTCCTATTTCTTGTGCATTAATTTTAGACACTAATAACAGAAATGATAATATTTTGTTGATCGTTAGAAGAACAAACAGTCAAACTATGTTCTTACTTCAAAGCCTACTTCACAGAAAAAACTAAATTTACTTAGTCAGTTTAATGATCATTGATGTTATCAATACTATGATCAAATTTAAAATATTCCACTATACACTTTACCTAATCTGTTTGCTGGGTTTCTTTTGAAGAGCATTCGCAGAAGACTTTGTGCTTCAGGACTCAAGAACTGGGGCATTCCAAGTTTGGCCCTATAGAATAAAAATAATTAATAGCATACAAACATATTTAGGCAAGAATTAACTGCATTCCCCCGTCCTTTGTGATTCAACAAATCTATATCAAACAAAGTAGCATCCCTGAGAAAATGCCTTCAGACATCAGAAACAGAGTAAAAGTGCTGTCAGCCATGTAAACCTGTAATTTCTTTTTTTTTTTTAATAGTAGTATAGTATTTTCAGTAATGACTCAAGAGTTTAAGTAGAGGAAGAGGTATTAAAAATGCAGAAAAGAATAGTTACAGAATAACAGTTTACAAACTTGTAAACTTTTGTAATATGCTTTGATCCAGTTTAAATTTCAGTTATAATATTACTAAATGATACCAAACAAGCAAATCCATTCTGATAGTAAGACATTTTAGAAGGGGTAGGAAAACTATCACAGTATAACATACATCAAGAACACCCTAGCAAAACAACAAGAAACCTAAGCTAGAAGATAGAAATTGCATTAAAGTAAAACAGATCTTGGAAGATTATCGAGTAAAAAAAACCCAACCAAACAGAAAAAGATCACTCACTCCTTTCTTTTTGCTTCCCCCGATCCATTTCAAATATTACTTTCCAACTTGCCAGTTTCTAGATTTAAGTTACCCTAGTTCTGTCATTTAAGTTTGTTTTGCAATTCTCTCCATATTTTCCTCCTCTCCATTTAATGTTAAGCCTCCATCCTCTCACTGTTATGAGGTCTCACTTTTTCTGATGACCACGATAATGGTATGGATGGATGTAATTCCCTCATTTCCATCTCTCACTCAACCTGTAGCTTTTATTCTTCCGTAACAATCCATGACACAAGCTTTCTCTTTATTTCAACCAGAAGATATGAATTGCCTTGTGCTCCAGCTATTTGCAGATGTCAACCTCTGTGACAGTTTGGCAAGTGCATATACGTTGCCATTGTTTCACTATTTATTACTTTAAAACTAGAATTTACTAAATTTTCCATTCCTTTCAGCATTAAAGAAGCGAGGGAAGAGGGATTGGGAAGTCCGAAAAACTTGGCCTTCTTTGGGCTCTTCAATTACAGACTACGGGCAGACCAAGAGCACCAATGGAATGGAGGAATGGGCAGTGGGCCATCGCCATGAACCAGCTGAATTCATACTTGTGCACTTTATATGCAGTGATTTCACTGCACATTCCCTTGATGTCATTCCCACTCACAGCTAAGTACCACAGAGCTATGCTGTAAGAAGAGAGGCAAGGAACACATTGTCTGCAGAAGCACAATGGTATCAATTTACAATGTTATTGAAGGACAGAGAACAGACAACTAAATATGACAGGACTGTGCTGGAGTGGGTGGAAATCTCTGCCCTGTTACAATCCAAACCAGCTCCAACAGTAGGATGCAGCCCTGAGGGTTCAGCATGAGGGGCCAAAAAACATAACTGCAATTAATCTTACAGAAAAGTGATTCAATGAATAGAAACAGAGTAAGTAGAAGAAATTCTACAGGGCTGGTATGTACTCCAGTCCACACTGGAGTGAATTGGAAGCCCTTGTGCAAACCACAGAGATTAAGAAAGTTGCTGCTCCCTTTCCTTTTATAAAATCCTTTACTGGCCACATGACACAGCAGAAGAAAAGGAGATCACCAGGTCCTCACAGTTCCTAGGTTATACAAGTACACGAGTGACAGCAATTTTTTTCTGACATTCCTGATGGATGAAGACAAAATTCTATATGAAGGCATACCTCTTCAGCAAAGGAGAAAAGATGCTTTAAAAAGTTAACTCTATTGCCGTAAACACTGATTTCTTCAAATTGCAGAGTTTCTCAGTTTTAGGTAAAACACACAAGAATAAACAAGAACCTGTCTTTGTACTGTTGTGAGAAATAAAGAGCCCAGAAAAACACGTGTTGTAAGAATATATATTCTGTGGATTTTCAGGTAAGAAAAGCAAAATATCTTAAACCATACACTACAAAAATATTAATTTGTATGCACACCCATCCATTTCAAACAGTTTTATGAAAAATTTAAGGAGAAATATAATACATTTACTAGTATACAGAAAATAAAAAGAAAACACACTGCCATTCTTATGGGGCCAGACAAAAAATGTGAACTTATCAAAAAAGCCTTAAAGTATCTTCTGGTTTTTTAGCTATTCATACTACAAACAGCAAAACAGATTCATATGTAATAAACATAAGTGTACAGAACATTAAAACAGAGGAAAAATTTCTTTACTTCGTACCACATTTTTTGTGCAGCTCTCCGCAACTAATAACAATTAAAGACTAGAAGGTGAGAAAAGAAAGGAGTAGGAAAGGAAATCAGAGATACATGCTCAGATGAACTTTGAATGTAATTATGAATGTCAGTTAACTGGGGAGATGCAAGGAAGATATTCTATGTGGCAGCTGAATACAGAAGATTTTTGTAGTAACAGTGGAAAGGTTGTTGAGGAACAGAGTGGAGTCACATGCAGGCACAGGAAACAAGAGAAAGATGAGACTTGTGAGGCATGGGTAGAAAAAAAATGCATGGCTCCTGAAATACATGAGTGCAGCAGAACTATCTCAGACTAGCTTCTCATAAACAGGAGGTAGTCAGAAGGATTTTACGCTTGCTGTGAACAGATAGAACCTTTTAGTTAAAGACATTCAATAATCGCAACGCAGAGATTTGAATTGGCATGGTGTTGAGGCAGCAGAAGAAACTAGCATCACTAAATACATTTGCAAATATAAGGTGAGGAATAAAACCAAGGGCAAAGAATAACACAACGTGTATGCATTATGAAAGCAAAAGCAAGGAAAAGAATGAGTTTGTTTTCTAGAGGTTTTCACATCCTAATTACTTAGAAAAAATATGAAAGAATTTAATATATTTGTTTTTCAAAACAGGCTGTTGGTGCAAAAGAAATGCTGGCTGCAAATATAGGTAGACAAGCATAACAGGACTAAGAACAATGATAAACAATTACGCAGAAAGCAAATGAGGAAACTAAAATAGTATTATCAGCCTCCATGGGAAAAAAAATGGTATTAGTAAAAAATGGATGGAAACAGAGAAGTGAAACTATGATATGAAGAAATAGAGTTGTTTGTATACTGCTAGATTACAGTCCCAAAAGTGGGAGAATAATGTCATAGGTTGTGTTAGTTCAGAGGATATGTAGGAGATCAGCAATGAAAAAAAAAAGCAGGCCTTCATTAGCAAAAACAATACAGCTAATGCAAAATTTATACTGGAAATAGCAAAGGGGAAAACTGGAGCTTGGGCAAGCCATTCCAGCAGATAAGGGAGGATGCACTTTAGCAAATAGGAGAAGTATCAGGGAAGCAAGTTGTTGGCAGCACCAGTAATATAAAGTAGGGTGAGGAGCTGGTAAGAGAGAAGGATAAGGAGAGAAAATACTTCCTTGAAAAAAAAATCAAACCCAAAATAAACCTAAAACAAAAAACAACAAGGAAAAAAGTGCACAGGATATCAAAAAGGACAAGTAAGTTGAAAAATACTATGGAAGTAGGATGGGAAAGATCATATGGTTGGAAAAGTTATTATTACAGATTATAGAGCTGCTATGAAATTCTTTGTACCTGGTATGGGGGAGGAATAGAAAGGCAAATTAGATAGGCAGCAAAGGGAATTAATAGTATGGAATAGGGAGTGAGGATTTACCAGTACCTTTGGAAATGAGGGAAGAGTAGAAATTAGATATTGCAGCCCGGAGGGCATCCCTGTAGAATACCTGATGAGATATATAAATAAGAGTGTACTCACTTGAGAATCATAGTCATGGTTTCTTTTCTGTCTTTCCCTTGGAAAGGTAGAGTACCAGTGAGCATTTCAAACTGTATAGAGTAAAACTTTCATCAATTACATTACCTGGACAAAATCTAATTTTTGACAAAACTACTTAGCATCTTAACCTTCCAAAATCCATGCATGTTACTACCCAAGTCTGTGCAAAACAACTTCTCATTGTACAATTTAAATTATTATGAACAGTGAGCAGCCTTTGCGATCTTTAAAGCTGCAAAATATTTTCCTATATTGATACCTTGCTTTACACGCTTTTATCTGAAAAAATTAGACTATAAAGTTCTGTGCTTAGCTACTGACTAAAAATTTTATTATTGTAAGACTTGATCTGTACAACTGCATTTTAGTTTTCAATAGAGTGGGGGGTAGGGAAAAATATTCCCCTTCCAAAAGTTAGTGACGATTTCTCCTCATACAGAGATAATTAAAAAGGTCAAGAGTTTTAAAACTGGCATGTACATAACTTTCCTTGGAAAGGGGAAAAGGGTTAGTCGATTGACAAAGACATGCACGATGAAAAGTGGTTACTATATGCATACAGCAGAAATAAAGCCTGAAGGAACACGTAAGAGATACACAGTACATGCATGCACATTCTACGGTGCCTGGTAGCAGGCAACAGACACTTAAAATACTGATTTGTTCCGAAAGTGACTGAGTAAAAATAGATAAATACAGAGGCACTTCCACTGGGCTGCAGCATACTGCAGGGATATCACATCTAAGTGAGGCACTGAAAGCAGTCTGGCAGCAGTCATGGCAGCCAGCACTTTGAGGCAGAAATCCTGATTTTTGGGTGAGAATTCCAAAGAAGTTAGTTGAATGAAATTTCATGGCATGCACTTAAAGCCATCAAAATTAAAATAATTATAAAGGAACCTTCTAAACAGCTTACGCAATCTCAAGTCATCCTGAACACAAGGTATCCTCTATTCCTGTATGACCCAAACATTCAGCCTTCTAAGCATTAAAAATGTATACAGATAACTTGAGTGAATAATGTGTGACTGTAGTATTTTTAGATCTAAAGTAAGAGTGTGAAGTTGCACAAACAGCATTCTTTAAACAGCCTTTTTATTAAAATAGAATTTTAAATTCCTTATTACCCGATAAAGTATTCAGAGAATAAAAGCTGTCAACAGTTTACCAATGCTACATACTTTCTACTCTAAATATTATTTTTACATATACACTTATATTTACAATTTTAAATTTAATATAATGCCAACATGAAAAAAACCCCTACTTTTAGCCCTAACACTTCATAAGACAATTGTCAGGAAGATGCGAGAGGCATAAGCCAAAACTATGAAAAATATTCACCTTTTGTTTGTAGTTTAGAATGATCTTCACAAATTGCACCTCCCAAAAAACTTTTTTAAAGGTAAATTTGTAATGCTGTATGTTTTGCTTATGCTTGCTTGAAATAAAAAGTTTCTTTAGCAAGCTCCTATTTCTCACAACCATACACACTTGTATTAACAACTCGGTATATGTGTTCCGTGTTCCCTCAAAACACACTATATTCCAACATCAACAGGCCAATAGTACTTTAAGAATAAGCCAACATTGGCCTTCTCTAGTGATCACCTTTTATTTCAGGAGGAGAGAACCTAAATAAATACATAACACTTCTGAAAACTTTAAATTAACGTTCTCAGTTATCTGGCATCCCTTCAAACAGTCACTGTTTAAAGAACAAATTAAAATATGCTTCTCAAGGATGGTTTAAATATACTTAGTGTCTAGCAGCAGGAGAAAAGAGGCCAAATGATTTGTTGAGATCTTTCTAGTCTCCGTTTCTATGTCAAAACTCCTGTTCAATCTAGACACTGTGTATTCATACCACACTAACAACTACTCAATCAACATAGATTCTAAATAAGAATGATTTAGAATGGATATATACAGATTGTCTATGAAAGTTACAACACAAACGAGAAATGCAAGCAACAAAAATGTCAGAGAAAACTGCACTGTATTCCATATACTAACCTAGAGAATTCCACATCTAGCATCTTTGAGCAATTTTCAATTCTCACATAAGCATGTTACAAACACAAAGTGTCTTCCAGCTTTATAAAGTAAAGATGAAGTTTTACTACATTTGTGTTAACAACTAATATGTGAGGGGTGTGTGTGTGCTTGTTTGTCTGGAGAGAGTTTAGTTATCAGGTGCTACTTTTACATAGTCAGTTTTCAGAACACAACAGCATTCTAGATGACTAAAAGGTGACAGAATGACATTTTCAGACACAAGAGTCCTTGTTGTACTACAAAGCACACAAGTTAGTTGTACTGTTACAGTCATACGTAGCAGAAATAGTATGAAAGAAAAACATTTCCTTTAAAAATACAATTACTTAATCTTTATGCCAAAAATGCACACAAAGATTATAAATATGAAAAGCCATTCAGCATTCCTGAAAAGCAAACATGATCTATTTTTCTTTTCCAAAGCCATATTTGATACACACATTACTTCCCCCGACCCTACAACTTCAGAAGTTTACGCCTTGCAGAAACACCATAAGCAACTGAGCAGCTATATCCCATATCAGCTCCGTGTCATTTAGATTATTTTGATGTGTGAGAGCAACAGCTGTCGTGATTCCACTAAGCTGTAATTACACTGGAGACTAATTATAAAGTTATCACTCATTTTTCTCCACTTGAGAATAAATTCAAATTTAAAATTTGGATCTAAATTTCTTCCCTGCCTTGGAAAGACAGTATTTTCCCTGTATACTTTAACATTCCTATTAATCTCCGTAACATTCAAACCGCAATAGATGGATGATATTTCAATACAATGATAACAGAAACATGGCATATTGTTGATATTGATACAAGATCTAGTCCATGTTCTTGATCCAAACTCTGTGGTATTGTTATTAATTTAATATAATTTTGACTTTTTTGGTAGTTAGAATTAATTTAAAGCTCACCTTACAGTTTAATGTTTAATTTGTTTCACCAAACCTCGCAAAGCACAGTTCTGCTATTATTTACATTTGCCAGAAACCTACCATTAGAACACCAAAAGACCACCAGTCTGCACTCTGTGTATGGCCTCGTCTATTAACAACTTCTGGTGCCATATATTCCACTGTTCCACAGAAAGAGTAGGCTTTTTTTTCATGATCAATTGACTCTTTACTTAAGCCAAAATCTGGAAGGAAAAAAAGAATAGTTCTAAATGTAGTTTTTTTAATCACTTACAGTTAATACTTTCACCCTAATGTGAAATATGATGCTTGAATCATTCATATATACAGCCAAATACACATGGGAATTAGAGAATTCTCCTCCCCTCCCCACATTATCACAGGTCCACAACAACAGATATATTTGTAAAGCAGATGTCTTATTTAAATATTTATATATTTATTTCAACTACTTATACTATTTGCTCCACAGCAAAATTTCCTTAGTTAAAATTACTTAGTTTACCATACTGCTTTACCAAGAAAAAGGAAAATGCAAAGGTTTTATTATAAACAGAAAAGATCCATATATTGCAATTTCCCTTTATTCACCTGTCAATTTGATATGTCCTTCCTCATCAAGCAGGATGCTAAAAAAACAATAAAAAGAATAAAATGAACAAATTAAAATATCTTTTAACTGTTATTTCAGACAATGTACTGGCAACATTTATGAATAAACAGAACATCATACACAAAGACAAGTAGAATTGAACATGCATGAAAATGAATCATTAGGAGGAGATGCTACAAAGAGCTACGAAGATGATTAGGGGTCTGGAGCATCTTATCAGAAGAGACAGAGGGAGCTGGGTCTGTTCAGCGTGGAGAAGAGAAGGCTGAGAGGTGATCTCGTCAATGTTTATAAATATCTCAAGGGTGGATGTCAAGAGGATGGGACCAGACTCCTTTCAGTGGTGCCCAATGGTAGGATGAGGGGCAAGGGGCACAGACTGAAGCACAGGAGGTTCCATCTGAATATGAGGAGAAACTTCTTTACTTCGAGGGTGCCAGAGCACTGGAACAGGCACAACCCAGAGAGGCTGTGGAGTCTCCTTCTCTGGAGACATTCAAAACCCACCTGGACACATTCCTGTGTGATCTGCTCTGAGTGAACCTGCTTTAGCAGGTGGGTTGGACTGGATGATCTCCAGAGGTCCCTTCCAACCCTAATCATTCTGTTATTCTGTGTAAAGTATCTTGTCTGACGCCAACACTGAGATGCCAACTATCCTCAACTACCACAGAACAGAATTGCAATTCAGAGCTTGCAAAGTATTCCAGAACGTGACTCTCTAACACCACATACACAGCAGGCTTAGTTCCTACAGCTTGTCCTGTAGGGAGCTGTGCTTCATCCTGGGGATGAGACCTGACCCAGACACACTGTGCGGCCATTTCCTCTGCCCTTCCCTTTTCCTCCTTTGCAGTTTCCATGGCGGAAAACAGCCCCACAGTATTGATACAGCCTGGGACAGTCACTATCATCTCATCCACAACTTGAAGGAAATGGCAACCTTCGATTTTTTTAATTATTATTATTATTTTTTTTTTTTTTTAAGCCAGATACACCCAAGTCTCTAACTCAGGGCTTTTCAATAGCTATAGACACATGCAAAAAAACCCCACCACACTATGTTTGAGGCAGTAGATCTTCAGTCTTCTGACAATTACTATTCTGTTCTTTTCCTCTTGGAAGCAAGCATTAGCAAAATAACGAAAGTTCTCTCGCTTTGCTTTTTAAATATCTTTTTCTACTTGGTAAGCCTGCTTTTCCTCACTTCAGAATTACTTAACAGAACACTCTCAAAGTTTAAACGTAATTATTTCCCTGTTCATTTGTAAGTGCAACTCCATGCCAAAAGTCTCCAAATTTCTGATCTGAGTACGAGTCTTTCTCCTCTTGTCAGTCAGGGCTAAACATTTCAAAATTTGTATCTTTTTTTTCCAGGAGATGCACAAAAGAACATCCTCTCTTAGTGGAACTTCCACGTAACTGCCAGATTCTGTAATACCTGTACTAATTTTTGCTCTTTTTCACTAATACTTTACATGAGAGTTATCTCGCACAGAATTTTCAGGTTCCCCATACAGCCATAACAGAGAAGTGAGATCACCAAGGACATCAGGACTTAAGAATTGTTATAGGTTTCCTTGCAATGAGGCAGAGTATGTTAACCATCTGATTAAGCACAACAGAAGATGCACGCATTTTATTGTCACTTAGATTCCTCTCCGGGTAGAGTGTAACACTACAGCATACATTTATATCTGAAACATTCAAATGTTCCAGATGATCGCACTGACATTTTCTTCTTTACATCGTCTAAAAGTAAAAAAAACACTGGAGGAAAGACAAACAGGAGACAGAATTCAGTCATCTGAATGAAGCACGGATGACTAACGTTGAGACAACACCATACCAGAATTGTAACTTCAAGCTTATTTTAAGTTTTCAGTGTAATTATGTGATCGCCAATATGTTAAATAAAGCCTCATATTTTACTTTAAAATTAAAACTGCATTCTGCTCTTACTGCAGTGGATTTTAAAAATCAGCATTGCAAAAGATGTTTGCTGTTAGGCTTTCAAATGCAAAGACACAACATTCCACTGCAACTTTGTATCATGCATTTCTTCTATGTCTATTGCTAGTCCGGAAATTCTACAATAATGACAAAAACAAAAGGCCAAGAACACCTCTTCTCCATTGTACACCCTAAACCACCTGGAAAGTGAAAGGCAAGAATATTTCAGTCTTGTCTTTACTTAAAATAGCATGGATTTTAGTACTTGCCATATCACTCTGAAACTAGATGTTCATGTTATAATGGAAATAAAATCCAACCTTTTTAATTAAAAAAGCCCACAAGCTTCCCCCACCTCCCTCGTTGCTCAGTTTATACAGCAAATTACTGAGGTTTAATAGCTGGAAGGATAAGTGCATAGGTAGAAGTGCTATACAAATCAAATTAATACACTGCATTCACTGCAGAGGAGTCTTACTTTTCTGGCTTTAGGTCCCGATATATTATTCCAAGACTATGTAGATGGTCTAAAGCAAGTGCTAATTCTGCCAGGTAAAATTTAACATCGTCTTCTGTGAACATCACCTGAAAAAGCAAAACAATGTCTTTACATGCAAAATCTGTAATGCTTACACCAGCACTAACTAAACAATTGTAACAGTGGTTTTGAAGAATAGTTCTTCATAATGCTTGAATTCATTTCTTTACAAAACCCTAGAAATTCAAATTTATTGGTTAGACAAAAACTAGGATTTTATAATCAACACTATTCCACGCTACATACTAGGAAAAGAACTTCTGAAGCCAATATCTTCTTATTCTTTCTGAGGTTATTTGCTTCTGATTGTTCAAGAGAACAGACAGACACATTGTAGTGCGACCAGAAATTCTGGGGAGTATTTAAAGAATGTGACTACCTCTTTACTGGATGTGACCATTTCATTTCCAGAAAACAAATTTGGACTCAAGAGGTCCAAATGCCTGAATGTTGTCTACAAAGTTAGAGAGATGAGAAAATCTTAAGCATCTTGTTTTTGAGGAGACTGCCTCTAAGTACCATAAGAAATAAGTTTCAGTGATGGTAAAACCCCCAAGATGCAGCCTGATACGTGACTGCTGAAAAGGTAGATCAAAGAGTAAACTAAGGAAATAGCTTATGTAAGAGCACAGGTAAGATGTCAAATAGCAATTCCATATTTTCTGTTAGGAAGAGAAACTAATCCTGTTTACCGAGAATTGAGAAAAAGATGAAAATAAAATTTTAAAAATCCCACATTATTTGATTCTACGTCACTTACTAGTCTGTATTTAAGACTAGCATCTTTAGATACAGCATACAGACTTGGAAAAAATAACGGCAACGGAGAGCACAGATGAACACTATTTTTAGGCAAGCATTAAGAATGGAGAATACCATGTATTTTCCTCTTAGTAGTTCAAAGGGAGAAAGCGATATCAAAGCTTGTTCAAAAGGTTGTTGTTGATGTTACTTTTACAAAGGAGTCAACATCTAGTACAGGGACATTCAAGAAGGGAAGTTTCTATAAGAAACATTTAGAAGCTCAAATAGTGAACAATCCCAGGAGGATGATAATACACCCATACTATGTTCTTTAAAAACATTGCATGGACTTCATCTCTCCTAATCTTAAGCATCTGCAGTGTAGATGTCTATCTCTGAATTAATAACTTTTCCCTTCGTAGTCAATAGGGAAAAAGCAGGAACTTTTAGGCTGCTGTTCATCCAATCTATTTACAAATCACATGAATTGACATGAGGATGACATTGATTGCATCCAGCATGCCCATTTCGCTCCATCAGTTATGAACAATTAGCTTAGATTCAGGTACCTGTAATGAATATTTCTTATCTAATCATATTACATCTTTTAAAATTTGAGTGGCTCAAGATGAAAATACATCAGCAGGAAAGCAATATACATCCTTTCTTGTGAATCAAGAAGCAGCTATGGATTTTAAGAAAAAGTATCTCAATTTTAGAGTATTAATAACTTTCTACTTATCTGTGGCAAAACAAAGTAAAAGAAGCAACTTGAAACAGATGGCTTTCCTGAATTAAATGTCATCATTTATATGGACAGCACAGATCTATACACAAAATGCACTGCATTTTACTCTCTTCTTAATAACCACAGAGCTTTGTAGTGGTGACCCAACTGTACCAGATACTCCGTAGCAAGGGAAATGAAAAACAGCTACAATTACAAGTTCTGGCTACTAGATATACATTGGATATATTTGTATCTCTATTCTACTACATATTTGTTGGAAGTTTTTGCATGAGTGCTGCAAAAAAACCAATTCTGATATATGAAATGTCAGCACTTATTTTAGGAGTCATAATCAAATTAACTTGAGGTAATTAAACTTTTCAAAACCATTATTTCACATATCTACCCAGAGATATGACCAGCACGACAAAGGCAAAGTCTTCTTGTTTGGAAAATTACCAAAATAAGTGGAATATAATTCTTGTTTTCAAAATACGTATAAAGAATGCAATTTTGTGCTCATATGTAAATCATAAAAAAGCCACTAAATTTTGGATAATAAAACCAGACATGAATCAGTTAATTTGAATACAACTACTTTATATTAATCCATGCTCTGAGACTCATACTTAAAAATGGTAGCAATAGAAGAAAATTTTGCAAGGTATAAAAAGCAGCAGAGTAAGACTGTCTAAGTCTTTTTTCAGAAACAACGTAGATTACCAACAGGATTTTCATGAAGTGAATACTTTGTGCAAAAAACCCCAAGCAAATAAAAAACCTATCCGGTTAAAAAAATATATTCAAAATTTTATCCAATGAAAACAGAAGTTAACAAGTAAACTCTCCTAATATAGGCAATTTATAGTCGAATGTTATCACAAATTTCAAATTAAAAAAGTTTACCTCTTTGGATAAACGTGTAAACAAGTCTCCTCCCCTGAGAAAATCCAAAATAAGATATAGCTTCCCTTCTGTTTGAAAAGCTGAAAAGATCAATTAAAAAAAAATTAAACATGGTCTAATCTTACTCTTGACCAGAAGAATAACATACACAATAATTCACCTGTATTTTCATTATCAAAATGAATTATTCTTCTTTCTCCTTTCCAGAAAAAAAAAATATTTAAATGAATAAAGTAACTGTTCCTCTATCATAGACCAAGTAACTCTCATGCCATGTGAAAACAAAGCAAACCACCAATGGAACTCCTAAGAAAACAAACTGTACTTAGGTCAGTCCGCATTTCATTCCAGATTTTAGGAAGTAAAAAGCCTAGATTTAAAAGGGTAAATTAGCAACTAATGCATATATTCTAAAACCTCTGGAAACCCATTTTAACAGGGAGATCTTGTCTACTTTGCAAAAGAATGACAAGTAATACAGTGAAAGCTGTATATAATCCACTCCAGAGAATGAGGTTTGAACTATTGGAAAAACTGCATCTTAAAAGAAAAACCAACTGAAAAAATAAAACCCAGAAACTGTTATCTATCTTTCTTCAGTTTAGTTTCTGCATGACATGTTAAGAGTACTCATTTCCTCCCCTCCTCCGCCCTAATAATTTTTTATGACTGCCCATACTACTAAAATTAGAAGGCATATTCCCACCAATTTTGATGCAACTTCAAGTAATGTCATTGCATATGCTTTCTATAGATTAACTAAAGCAAGGATAAGAAATAATTAGAAAAAAAATAAGTGAATGACATGTACAAAAGAGAAGAGGTTTTGGAAAACAATGGCTAGACATAAGTAGGTACCTACTTTTTAGTAAGGCAAAGGGCTACAAGACTCAGTCCTAGAAAGACACAACACTGCGCATCAAATTAGCTATGTGCTTACTTTTCATGAGAATTACTACACAGCAAGTGCTGGTGCAATCAGGATTTAGACAGCACACTAATTTTCTATGATTCTCCAAACTACAAAGCAAATATTAGGTACTATCTTGACAAGCACCCTTTTTTACAATATAAAAACAAATTCTTCTGCAACTCACCATAATGTAACTTGACAATGAAAGGATGGTTAACTTCTACTAGGATATCACGTTCCATTTTTGTTCGAACCCGATCTCGAACTACAACAGAACATGAGCAAGATCAAAAAATAGAAGAATTTGCATTGTGAATCAGTATTTTTCCTATATTTCCTGATGTACTTCACATTGTATCCCATAGTATTACAATTGCCTACGGGTCACTATACTTTAAACAGAATAGACTTCAGAGAGAATTATTTCACAGTGCAGTTTTCTGATAAATCTCTTCATGTATTTCAATTTGCTTTAGTTTCTGCTATTGGCAAAAATCTGACACTGGATAAATAAATTTAACAAAAGCACAAGAAAGAACATAACTGCCCTTCAGTTGGCCTTATACTTAGTTAACCTTTTAAACAGTACAGCAAAACTGCCACAGCTATGTATAGAAATCATAGCCATTTTCTCTACTGTTGAAAAGCAAGGAGAATTAAAGTTATAGCAAAGCAAACTTATAAGTAAAATTATACTATCATAAAGATGCACATACTGGTTTAACTCATTCAAAGAACTTGCACTATTAAGTACCTTCACAACCCGCCTGGACGCCTTCCTGTGTAACCTCATCTAGGTGTTCCTGCTCCGGCGGGGGGATTTGACTAGATGATCTTTCGAGGTCCTTTCCAATCCCTAACACTCTGTGATTCACAATTTGTAAGGGATTTTTTTTTTTTAAATTTCCTTACTTTACTGTGAACTTAAAATAAAAAGAATATCTATTCAATATAGTGTATACTTTTAAAAAAGATTTACTGAGAGTAAATGTGTGCATGGAGGGCTGTATCAGATGTCAGAAGCAGTTCCTGCTCAAGCTGCCTATGCTGTCCCACCATGGCTCAGAATGGGACATGCACCTGCTCCTGTGCCACTACGGACTGCACTGAGGACCCCAGGCAGATGCCCCCCATATGGGGTGGCAATCCCTGAGCCTGGCAGGACCCACTTCAGCCGTCCCAGGCAGCTCCCCCGCCTCTCCAGGCAGCGCCTGTTGTCACTCAAAGCTCCAAATCCATACGGACACAGTCAAAATTCAGAACTCTCACAGATGAGAGCTAACGAAGTTTGCTACAGTGGTTTCAGATGTTGCATTTCTCTTTCCTTTATTCTATGTTTTGTTACTGCCGCTTTCCAGAATGTTACGACTTCTTGAAAGAAGCACCCCAGTCCAAAGCTTAAGTTGTTGGCATTTCTGCGACAGTAAACAAGCCAGAGTTCTCATATTAAAACATAACACGACAGGAAAAAAGTCAAGAAGGAAAAGGGTCTTTTAGAAGTTCAGCTATCTTTTCCCAGAAACATGCACTTACAAGAATATGGGCACTTGTGAAATTTATTTATACGGATAAATTTTTATGAATAAAGCTATCAAGTTTCCATCTCCCTGCAGAACAGATTCCCAAAAATGGAAGCAACTGAAATAAGTGCTCACCAAACACAGAGCAAGCATCACATTTGAATTTTGACCTTTACATCTGAAGTCATGAAAATTTCACAAGAGAGCTGTGCAGTTTTGCTGTTTCAAGGGTTCATGTGAACTATAAAACTGAAACTCAGAATATTATTTTTTTAAGCAGATTCAGTTGAGAAAAAATTCAAAAGACTTAAGTGCCTATAGCTATGCAACAGTTGCATGGATAACAAGCCTATTTCTGAAAAGCCAGAGAAAGTCCAGATTTACAAAATCTCAACCATAAAGAAGTATAAGGAACTGAGGTAATTTAAGATCTTACGATTAGCCACTAAAAATCTGACTTTCATTGACTATACTTTCCATATATGTACTGCTGAAGTACTGATGCCAGACTCTCTAGCAATGATTTGGCTCCATTTCTCTCTCTCCCCATCATAAAGGGGCACTGAAAGACGATACCTTCTATCTGAGTGTATTAATAAACTAGTCTCTGCACTAAAGAAAGTTGTATGTGTATATTCTTGGATTTGCTCTAAACATTAAAAAGCTGGACTGCGCAGTTACATCAACATGTTCTGGCTAATATAGTTGCATTTCTATGAAAACATTATTTTAAAATTTGATTTGTGAATCATGCACACTGCTTTTGATGAAGAAGCAGTCTTAAAGGGCATTTTTATCTTTAATTTTAGAACACAAAAATAACTCTATGAAATAAATTTGAAAGAGCCAAAGACAAGACCTCAGACAAATCAAGTAACACAGTGTATTTAAAATTACAATATTAGATCTCTAAAAATGTTGCAATTATGGAAAAAATAATTAATTTCAGTTAATTTCATATTAAGATTTCAAGAGTAACCTACATTTGCTTGCAGCTCCACTCTTTTTAAAACATAAATCACAAACAGAAGACACTCAAAAGCATCTGAAACTTCAGAAACAAGGTGTGGAAAAATGTGGCATCCTCCTGCTACTGTCACCAAAAGGCTCAAGCCTTTTGCATCCTTGAATTCTTAATGCCCACGAGTCTCGCTTCTCCAACCAGAAGCCAGGCTTCAGTATGTATCAGTCTCTGCCATCTGTAGGCAAAACTAGATCCACAGCTTGGACTGGAATTTTTACATGTAAGGTTAAAACACAATCAAAAGGTGATGCTGCGAAGCCCTCAAGCATCTTAAAAAAGCAGCTGCTGAATGACCTCTGACTCCAGTTCTGAGCCATTAACAGGCTGGAGAACGAAAGGCTATTGAGGATATCAAAGTACATTAAATGAGTGGAAATCGATTTCAGAAAAATAGGAAGTAAATAATGAGAATAACACGTGCCACAAAACACAGAGGAATCAAAATATAGGAAACTGTTCAAAAGCACTTAAACCCTCTGTAATAGTTGTAAGCGAAAGCGATATTTAATGAGATTTGTGAGATAGATGTTCAGCACTAGATCTTAAGCAGAAAAATTTCAGGTTCAACATTTTAGCAGTTCACAATCCATGCGAGTTTTTGTCCCATCTATCAGTCTACAAATATTTTCAGATGAAACAACGTTAAAATTGCAAATCAATAGAATAATCAATAATACTTAAAGTACTAGAGATTGTTGGAAGTATCCCAAAATGATCACAACAATTTCAGTGCAGTCATGAGTAGAAGAACTACAAATAGACAGAAGTCTTAAACAATGGCATTAAGCAACAAATACATGTTCTGGTCAAGGGATTAGTGTGAAACATTGCTTTCATTTTGATCTACAGTAAAAAATACATTTATCTTTTCTTACAGAGTTCTCCAGGACAGAACTGAGATTGTTCAGATTTGAAATTATTTTGTTACTCATACTATTCAAGACCAAAAACACCCAAGAAACAAAACAATTCACACCCATTTTTTTTCTCATGTAACTTAGATGATTAAGATTTTAGCAAATATGTTCTACATCCAGAAAAAGTGCCAAAAGTTTGACGAAAACGTACGGTATACTTCTGTTTTAAAGAAAGACAAACTCCTTTGCTTAGAACTTTTAGAATAAACCAGCTGATACAATGCACTTTTTAATATCATGACCTAAATATAAACTGAGCAAAAGGTATTAACTGTATCCTTGGTGATACACAGCAAATGAAAAAGAAATGATATTAAGTTTCAAATAACAGCTCAGGAGCAAGTTGGGTGGCAGATGTAACAACTACTCTATTAAACCACCATCACCTAACACACCCAGCATGGAAGGAACCTACTTTCCCCCGTAACTACCAATATAGTCCTGTTTACTTAATCCTTCTGGGTTTACAATACAAGGAAGTGTATTCTGCTATTTGCTGTTTGACAGAAGAAAGTTCTAAGATACAATTTGTAGAACAACATGTGCATAAAGATTAAGTTTTGGGTTTATGTCCCTGATTTCTCTCTTTTTTCCCCCCCACTCTCTAAACAGTGCTTACCTTTCAAGGTGGCCTTTTTCAATACCTTCATTGCATAAAGCTGTCTAGCATCTGATCCTGAGATTTTTTTGACAAGAAAGACCTGCATTGAAAATTAAAAAGAGTTCTTAAAAGAAAATAAAGGCAAGTCATTAGTATACTTTGCTATAAAATTCAAGTACTCAGTATTATTTCAAATGAAAGTCAACCTTATTATTCCTCCCAATGCTATTATTTTCTTCAACAGTTTTAAATTCTGCAAAGCCAAACAAAATTCCCATGCATTTTTTCCTACTATTCCTTCATTTCATAATCTAGAAGGTTCATTTAAGGCAAACGGTCTGCCAAATTAATTTTGATTTAACTTAATTGATTCCAGTGAGTAAAAAAAAAAACGGATGAATTTTGATTCTCTCAGAAGTTGATACAAATTTGAAATACAAAATCCAGCTTTTTAGTATTACTCTCTAAATAGTTTTGTCTTATTAAAATTCAGAAAATGGCATAGCAAAAGTGCTAATAAAATAATTTTCAGATATGAAAATAAATGTGTGTACAAAAATTGATCCAGAAAACCATATAAACCAATGCATAACAAATTATTTTTTAAAAAAGTAACTATAAAATTATAAGAACCAACCTCTTGTGTCACAAAACCTAATGTTCTTATGGCATGCTTTGGTTGAGTTTTGCACATATCAATAAAGTACAACCAGTGTCTATTAAAGTCTGTTTCATTTCCTTCTCAGTGTAACAAGATTTCTTGAGTGTGATTGTTTTTGATATCCTTAATATGAAATTAATTCCAGTAGAGCCAAATTTCAGATTTACAAATGAAGAAGAAAAAAATAGATATACCTGCCACAGGTTTTCTGGATATTTATGAAAAAGGGCAAAGAAATGTTATGGTATATGAGAATGTTAAACATGCTATATGAAGTTAGCTTTATGTTTGGTTTTGTGTCCCATTCCCACTTACGTTAACATTCCTTTGCACTATCCACAGATTATTAGAATATCATCAAGAGACCTTGAAAAGCATGCAAATTAGTCTTTTTAAACTGAACAGGCAGTAGCAACATTTTCCCAAATGATAAGAAAAAAGGGATTACAGGTTTTGCAATATTATTCCTTTTTGCATAATGCCTAGAAAAATTGCATCTTTACAATACTTTGAGTCAGCTAGGCAGTTAATTGTTTATGCTTTTTCAGAACTTGCACACTCCCCCAAAGTTATAGTACTGAATTAAATAATGTCAATAAAATAAAAGTGACTGCAGAAATTATAATTTATTATCTTACATTTCCTTGCACTGAATGTTTTACTTCTCCTGATTTGAAGATTTCCAAATAAAAAGTTTGTTATGATTCCACATGAAATCAAACAACATAAGAAACCACCTTTGGAATCCTGTTTCTCCGAATTCTTCCTGTTTTGAATACAAAATTTTACAGTTTCTAAACATCTAGATTTCCAAGGTTAACTGGATTGCTACTCCAATAATGTGTCTAACAGCAACTTCCTACCACCAAGAGAGAATTGGACTGATTATTTTCATTTCCCCACCATATCCAAGATGGATTTGGCATTATATGCTAGAGCTTAACATCACATTCAGAATTGCAATTAAGGCTGGAAACGGATGTAAAGGCTCTGTCGTATTACATTGCATATGCCATTATGTCTCAATTATGTGTCTTGACACATGAAGTTAATGCTTTCCTTCCAAGTTAGATATGGACCACTGAAAGTAGGAATCATGTACACCTCAGTGAGGTCCCAGTGTGGATAGTACTCATTAAATGCCAAAAATGGATCTTCAGATAAACATCGAGGTATGTTGTGCCTTAACCAAATTATGACAGATAAAGCCTAGCATGAACACAACTATGGTACATCATGTTTATTTCAGCAGCCATTATTGCCTAAAATTTGTCCTTTACAATTACAATCTGCTACAAAAATAAATTCTGCCTATAACTTCTGTACTGGTGATAACCTAGCAATAGCAAGTTAGCAACTAGGAATACTTATTTAAAAAAAAAAAAAAAAAAAATCTTTCAACTCTCGCCTCCTCAAACATAAAAGAAGAGTAGTTATAGAAAAATGACATTCCATTTTAACAGTGAATACCCAATTATTTTGTATCAAGCCAATTTTTCTATGGACCTTGGAGATTTACATATCATACAAAGCAGAAGATGACTTACTGCTTTAAAAAGATCTGCCACAATCACAGTGGCTAGCTAACACTAATTTAGAAAGCAGTTTTCACTTGCAACATTGCTTTAATGCAAGATTGTGGCTGTCCTAAGTATTTCACTCCTACTTTTATTCAGTGCTACATTCCCAAATAATTGGCTCAAGAGTTCATTTACCAACCTTTCCAAAGGATCCTTGTCCTAGTACTTTCAGAAGTTCAAACTGTGAAGGGTCTGCTTTCTCATGTCCTTCCTTTACATGGTGAGTTATTGCAATTTCTTTGATATTTCCTTCTTCCTGACAGAGGAAAAGAGGGGAATAAGTTTCTGTTAGTGGTGCATCTTCTGAAAATGTTTATAAATTCACAATATGTTGAAAAATACCAGTGACACTGAATCCTACCAACTACACACTCCCAAAAAACCACTGAGCAACACTGTCTGCATAATTAAAACAGGAAAGAACTGTTACAAAAGGCAGTATTAGTTCAGCAACTGTATGGCTTAAACTTTCAGGGATGCATCAGAATCCAGACAATAACAAGTCAGCGATTCCCAAACTTTTGTGCTTAGGCCCATATTGTTTGGTTCATAATCTCCATTCCTGATTCACAACCCATTAATGGAAACCAAATCTTCTTAAGAATTTAGTCCTCTTAAAGCACACCTAGAGTGCATCAAATGGACCACATCTCTGAGGAAAGCTCTCCATTTTAACACTTGAATGAGGACCACTATGCTGCAGTGATGCTAATGCACACCTTTATGAGACAGTGTAAGAGTCAAGACATTTGCCCACAAAGCAGCACATCCTCCACCTGCCACTGAGAAAATTCTGGAAAGAAATCTCATTGTCTCTCTTCTCAAGGACAGTCTATTCTATAAAACTGGCCAGTCTTCAGCATTGCCCCTTCTGTCAGAAACTGAAGTCACCAGAAAGCTCTAAAGGGCAGCAGATCCAGTCTTTCTGTGCTCTGCACTTAATTCAGTATTTTCTGCACAGAATTTGAAAACCCCCTGAAAAGCAACACTCTTCGTCACACAAGGAAAGAATTTTAGAACCTATCAGCAACTGTTCAAAAGCAAGTAAAAAACCTCATTCTTATCAATGTCATCTGAAGAACTATCTAGGCATTACATGTAATCCAACCAAAACAGCACTGACTATAAGCTAACTTACATAAACATACTAACTACAATTTCAACTTCTTGTGCATTCTTTTCCAATTCCTCCTATGTGCCATACCGAACGAAATAAATCTGAGAATTCTCCTCCTCTATTTAATAAGGAAGTCTCAGATCTGTTTCACAGAATCGCAGACTGGTTGACCTCTAGTGGTCATCTGGTCCAACCCCCTGCTCATGCAGGGTCACCTACACCCACGACCATGTGCAGGCAGCTTCTGACTGTCTCCAAGGATGGAGACTCCACAGCCTCCCTGGGAAACCTGTGCCAGGGCTCGGTCACCCTCACAGTGAAAAGGTGTTTTCTGATGTTCAGAGGGAACCTCCTCTGTTCCAGTTTGCGTCCATTGCCTCCGGTCCCGTCACTGGGCATTGCTGAAAAATGCCTGGCTCCATCTTCTATGCATCCTCCCTTAGGTGGGTCAAACTTGATCTTACTGTTGTGAATCCAGGCTGACTAACCCCAAGAACTTTTTTGTCTTTTTTGTACATGGAAATGGTTTACAGGATTACTTGGTTCCATCACCTTTCCAGGGATGGTGTAGCTGACCACCCTGTAGTTCCCTGGGTCCTCCTTCTTGACCTTTTTGAAGAAAGAGGTGACATTTGCTTTCCTTCAGTCCTCAGGCACCTCTCTCCCAGGCACCATGATCATCAGAAGATAATAAAGAATGGCCTCGCAATGACATCTGCCAGGTCCCTCAGCACTTGTGTGTGCATTCTATCAGGACCCATGGACTCCTGTACATGCAGTTTGCTTAAGTATTCTCTAACCTGAACCTTTTCCACCAAAGGTGTGTCTTCCTTGCTCCAGACTTTCCCTTTATTTACATACACCAACATGTGCAGCAGCTAGTTCTAGTAATTGGGGAGTATTCTGAAGCTGTGCTTCTGAAGCACCAATTTATACATTTTTCAAGTATCTAGCAATATTTATGTGCATGAATTATTGCTGAAAATATCCTTTTGTATCTGGCCATTTCAGTATAATGTATAAGTGCACATCAACTGTCCATACACATCAGCATGCTCAAACACGTGCTTCTCCTAGATCAACATTTCTCCTTCAGAAGATTCCAACCAAAGTTGGAAACAAACTGCACATAAAAAATCCTGAGCACCTATGTGTGAGAGAGTGTGCACATACATAGAAAAACCTTCCAGTGTACACCTTGGAATAATGCACAGCACATTCTGGCAACTTTCAAAATCAGAAAGTGAAAAAAGACATTTTAATGTAAGAGACTTGGATTTGTCTTGGGTGTTCTAAAACTAAGATGACCAATAAGGATAGGTGGCAGTTTCCAATGTAGGACAGCCAAAATTTTGCATGCATGTGCATGTATGCATGCTGTGTACTACTCCTAATAAACCTAAACTCCTTTTTCCTTTCAAGAGAAAATGCTACCATCATTTACTCAAGGCTGAATCTTTATAGAGTTTCAAAGAAATACTGATTCCTTCCACTTGTCAAAGAAATTATTTGCTGGTGGACATCTGTATTTTCATCTTTTAAATTAGCACGTGATCAGTTGGACTACATACTAGTTAAACCACCCACTGCAATCTTAGAGAATCGCAGGGCAGAATAGAACAGTAGAACAGATTGCCAAGTACACATTACTTCAGATACTTCGATTCATTTCTGTTTAACTGTTTTTATCTATTAGCTCCCTGGCAATCTTGGGAAAGTAAAAAATGTGTGCAACAACTTCTTCAAATCTTTCTGTTATCTACTCAGACTCAGGGACACAAGGCAATCAGGTGGACACATTGCTTTAAAAGCATCACAAAATGTAACAAAAACAAGAAATGAAGAAGAAAAGATACTAGGTTGTTCTCTATACACAAACAAAAAATGGAATGCAATCATTATGCAACCAACTTTCTGGTGGTTATTTTGGGCACCCTCTGGAAAAACAAAAAACAAACCCCAAACCACTACTTCACATTCCTGATACTAAGAGAATGTTCCCAGTCTTCACACTTTCTCAGAGTTCCAACACTCTTCAGTCCTTATAAGGCAGACCTAATACACCTCTGTTTTAAACAAAATGAAACTCTGATCATATCCTACTTTCGTAGCTTTTCCCATAACATAGGCTTGGGAGCAACATTTGTGATGAATAGGTACCCACAAATTTGCAGTTTCCTTTTCTGACATAATTGCCAAACATTTGTAACTGTTACCTAAACAGTATTTTGCAGATGCAGTTAAAAATGCAAAAGCGAGGAAATGAAACTTACATGCAGAAGTAATCAATCCTCACTGTACCCACTACCTAGCTGAATTAAAATACAAGCCTTTCACACTGTAAGAAGAGAGGTCTCTTTCTCAGCTAACGGCACTAATTACATCAGTCGATAGATGCTGTCTTACAGGAAACTGGAAGAGAAACCAGCCATCCAGTGTGGTACGGAATTTGTCTTAAGCTCTGCCTCTGATCATTCCCTGATATTCAGAGAAAACATTTGTCCCATGTGATGAATTAAAATGAAATGAGATGACGCTGAAAGACTCTGGTCCTCCTCCTCTTTCTTCCACTCCCTGACAACTTTCACACCACTACAGACGCTCACTCACTCATCAGTGATCCGGCTGTTGCAATGGTGAGATCTTCTTTCCAGTTTTAACTACACCCTACGGCCTGTATTTTATTTCTGTTATTTATAACCTTGGAAAGCTCCCTTTTCTCAAGCCTTATATTGTGGCAACATCTAAACAGAAGTCCCAAGACATAAATTTCTTTTTCTAGCTATGCAGCTCTCACTTAAGGCCTTCAGATTAGGAAGTAAAACTCACGCAGAAAGTCACATTAAAAAAACGAAAACAAAAAAACCCACAAACAATCAAAAAAACCCCCAACCAACCAAAACAAAACAACAAAAATCGAACAACAAAACCCCCACAAACACAAAAAACCCCAAAAAACTGTGTTAGTCAACTTAAAGTGGTTGCTACTGGTTTCCTTTATCACAAAACTAAATATAGAATAGAAGGAAATAAACACAAGGTAATACTACTCTGAGTTTCCTTAACATTTCCTTAACAGTATAATAGCATTAAGTCAACACTGGCCTGGAAGGCGAGTGACAAACAAGTTTTGGTACGAATTTAAAACACCACTATTTCAGAATAACTTCCTGTACTGATATAGTTCACAAGTCCAAACTATTCCAGTCAGTTAAGTATCTCAACGTAAGTCAGCTCTTAGTAATGTACCTCACAATATATGTCTATGCACAGGAATGTACACACACTGGATGGACTATATTCCACAGACAAATTAAATCTAAAAGAGAAAAGCTACTAAAACCCCCTGAATTTATGCTAATTTCTTTTATGTTCACTTTTTGAGACTAAATTAACTTTGTTGTAAAATCAAATATTTGTGTTTGTTTCTGAGATCTTATTACAGAAACACCTGCTAGATAATGTACTAAAAGGAAACAGGACTTCAGGCCCTAAAGGAAGGAGAAGCAGAAGAGCCTTACTAGTAAGTATTTCTCAGTAGTAATGAAAGAGCCCAGAAAAGCAAGAGGAAAATGTGCGTTTATCTATACATATCTGCAATTTATCCTTCAAATCTCTGAATTTTCACCAGGAGATCTGAAAATGGTTTTGTATGTAAAGAAATGGCCCACGCAGATCTGGATGGCATAACACACTGCTTGCTTTATATAGTTGAGTTTATCTGCAGACCTTTTTCTGAGGATTATGTTCTAGGGACAACTGAAGAGCTGGTCTAGGGCTAGGAAACTGGGCTCTGAACTGCTAGGAGGGCTGCCAGATCATCCTCATTACCATTCCTGTTGTTCTCATAGGCTTGTGATTTCCACTTCTCTTATTACTCCTAATAATTCCAATATTTTTACAGATCAATTTTCTGAAAATAATGTGACAGTGGTATGATAGGAAAAACAAGTAAAAGGGGTCTGTGAGAGAGAAGTCTGGAGTCTGAGCTTAAACCATCTGTAGACACTTTAGGAGTGGGCTGCCAGACATGTACTTACAACAAGTACTGTGAGTGCCATATGACATGTGTAAGAATTAGACGTGAATTAACTCAAACAGAACAAAGAATAAGCTGGTATGTCATGGTATGGAATGCTTGCTTAGAAAAGGTATCCCCAGAAGACAGATTCCTCTTTTTCTAGGTACTCAAAATTATGTGAACATGACTAGAAATACTTTAAACACCTAACTCTTTGTGACAGCATATTTTAGATAATGGTAAAAAAGCATTTAGTTCACCAGCTTCACAATGAATGACAGATGTCTGAGTACACACTCTTCAATACACTGAAAGTAGACTTTAAAATTATGATATGTATAGATTACACTAAAGGGAAGAAGCAGCAGCTATCTAAAAAATGTAAAGTTTTACAACAACAACAATCATGGAATAGTATATTTAAATTGTTCCTACACGTAAGTGACATTTAATGGGTGTAAAGTCATTAAGTGCCATAAAATTGCAAAGGTAAGAAAAAAATACAAGGAAACAGTTACAGCTTAAGACATTCAAAGCATACAGGTCTAACAGAATGCGACTCAAAGTAAATTAGGCTCATCCTGAACAGAAAGACTGATTGCAACTGCTGCCAGCTTCAGTGAAATTAAACTGAAATCAGATGAAACACAGAAAGTTAACCAAACCCAAGATATCTGAAGATAAGATCTCTAACAATGATATGTATGCACAACAAGATGGGGGAAGTGAGAAAGGGGTGGGGTGGAAAGGTTTCATTTGATTACAACAGTATGGTTTTAAAAAAAACCATACATATTGGTGGTCAACTATGCACAGAATAACAACTAGTGGTTTGGTTTTTTATACTATCAAGAGCAAAGGTAAGTATATGCAATACATGCTATGAGTACTTATAGATGAAGGCTTTCTCAAAGAACATTCCATTTATTTTTAATATGCTAAAGCACTTCATTACATTTTTGATTACTCTTATGCCTGTTATTGTGGAAAACGGGTGCTCTTTTTTGATGACAAAAAAAATGGAGTAACAGCTAAACAAAATAAATGGTTCCTTCACCTGAATTTCACCAGGAAGCTTCTAACAAATTCAGAAACAGATTTCTGAGAAAATTCTCTTTACAAGGGGGTTCAAATACAGATGTAGAAAACCCCACAAGTGCTTTTTGTGTGAGATATGTGATGAATAACTGTATCCTGTCTCGAGTCCTTTGCATCAGAAAGGGGATATTAAAGACACAACATCTGTATTCCATTCATAAAAAGGACAGAAATGACTGCAAAACAAGTCTGCATGCTCACTTTCACACAAAATGAATACTAGCTAGAAGCAGGTGAAAATCTCAGAAGTGCAGTGAATTTCAGCTGGCAGACAACTAAGCACCAATCAAAGAACTTTCCCTCTGTGTTTGCTGGCCATGCAAAAAATACCAGGAAATAACACCACCAAACCTGCGACATCTGAATAAAAAGGTTTCATGATAAGAGAAAGTAAAAGGTCACATACCAACCCCTTCTGCAGAGATGGAAGTTAGGAAATACATGACGTAAAAAGGAACAAGGATAAAACATTAACCCTCACATTAATTTGAAATTAATTGTGAAGTGGTATTAGTAGTTCTTGTGGAGTCAGAAACCAGAAAGTGGGGGGGGAATCTTTCTGCTAGTCAGATCTATATTGCCAGTACTGGTGAATACCCTCCTCAAACATTACCCATCTTTCAAGATGACAACCCTAAAATAAATTTTAGAATTAAGTTTCTGAAATAAAGATTCAAATATTTCAACAGTGTGAAAGTGCAATCCTCTTATTTAAAGACAGGTCATAGTAATTTCTGTCAGTGTAAAGGTCAGTTCACAGTGCACTTCCCTGTAATAGTTTTCAACTGCAATTAATGAATTTTAAGTTATGTGACAAACGCACAGCTGTATCAGTTTATACTATTTTCTACTTGAAAGAGGAACAGCAGTGAAAATACTGCTTTTATCAGTTGTTTTTCTTAGTATTAGGTATGTAGCTACACAGATTTTTCCATTTTTGTTATGGAAGCAGCAGCTTTGCTTTCACCCCTCTCAATCTCTTTTTCAGGAATGTTTTGCTTCCTCTTGTTCTTGAGGTACATGTACATTCAGAACAAGTGAAGATAAAGCTGAAAACAGAAAAATGGATTCCCCAGCAAGTTAGTTAATGCTCTTCCAACCATGGTTGCAGGTTTCCTTTTACTACTTTGTCAGCCTTCGTCGTACTTATCAGAGCTCAGTTAGAAAAATATTTTGCCACATACTGCAGTGTCTATCTGCCACAGGCAGAATAATGTTGATCCCTGTAATCAAATAGAAACCACTTCTGAAATATTGACTATGGTGTTAAAGTTACATAAAGCAGTTATGTCCTGTAAGGACAGTAAGCTTATTGGATATTAAGTGATTTTAAAAGGATGAGCCAGTGTTGGCACAGTTCCCAGCTCATATACATAATTTCCTTTTCCTCCCCTCCCTTGAGTTAGGAAGTCTCCTAGATGCATTTTTACTTTCCCCACTTGTTCTGAATGTAGGATGAATTTTCAGTATTACCTGAAGAAATAAAACCCAAACAAGCTATGCTTTTTGAAGTAAAAAATAACCAACAAACTAAAAACCAATCACTTTCACCTTTTGTATTAGTGCTTATAGAAATCTTTATTAAGTTAAAAACACGAGTTCAAAGTGTGAGAATTGCACCAGTCTAGGTATTTTTTAAAATCTCAAACACATTCTGTATGCATTCATGCGTTCTATGCTCATTATGATCCTAACTTTAAATTCAGAATTGTCTTTGAAAAAAAGTAATTCAATGTCCAACAAACATTTAACAATCTCATGTTACTTCAGTAAGCAGTGTTAGTGACCTAAACCATGGAATAAAAACGTTCCTTATATTTGCAACTAAAATTAAATTTGAGTCACTTAACAGAACTAATGATTACTTAAATGCTTGTACACAAACAATTGTTCTAAAAAGATGATTAAAAATGCTGCTTTTGAAGTAGTAATTATTCTAATACAACAAAAAGCAAAGCATTGCCATGCATAAAGTCATGCTGACCTGAGGATATTGTGTGTATGTTGTCTGTTTTACACTAATACCAAAGAAAAGCAAGACTAGAGCAGAAGTTCTAACTAACATGGACATTGGAAGTCAGAAATACAGGTTTTCATAATTTATGTCTTTGCTTCTTTTTAAAAGATGGAAAAACACTTTCAACTGACATCAAATTTCTTGTTGCAGATGGTGTCTATTGTTACCTGTCGGAAAATAAGATTCCCTAAAAGCAAACTCTATTCGCAAATGTTTAGTTTCAGGGATTTTTTTTCATTCTTAAACTGTTTAGTGTGTAAGAGAAAAACAATGCATAGAGAAAACAAAGAAAAATCACTGTATTTATGTACTTATTCCTTACTTTCTATACCTTCTACTCTTTTCCATTCCTGGCTTTCTGCTGCAATAATGTTGAGATCTAGAAGGAGGTCTATTTCTGCATTTGTTCCAGGTGGCCACCTCACTCACATAATGACGACTGCAGACCTGGTTGCTGAGACCGAACACCTCCCATTCTTTTGGTGCTACAGGTCCCAGAGCAACTATTAAAAGGATGGATGAGGCCCTTTGGATAAACATGACTGACCAGGCTAGGAGGGGAATTCTGAAGATGCTTTCCCTCCTCAGAATGAAACACAAAGGCCAGGACAGAAGTAGGACTTTGGCCCTTCCTTCCCAAAGGAACTGTGTGCAGTTGGTTGTTTAGCAGCATTTTAAAAACTCAGTGTTGGTCACCAAAAGCAGTTTTGTAATGCAATTCTCTTTTGATCAAACACCACAAAATTATCTCATGAACTAGACTGTGCATGTCAGCATTGGAAAAAAATACTCATCGGGTGGAACTTTCATTTCTCAGTAACTCTCATATAAGTTTTATTCCTACTTCGTAAGCAGTAATATTTCAGAGCACCACAATTAAAAGAAATAATTCAAAGTTAAAAAAAAAAATCCACGAGCACATTGAGCACTAGCCTCTGAAAGCTATGATCCCTGTTTTATTGAGATAATATCTGAAATATACCCTAAAATGTATACAGGCTGAAAACTTTTAGTTTGGTCTGCACTGTTTAGCATTTTAAAAATCAACAGAATGTTAAAGACCATATAATCAAGCTGCCATAAGTAGATAACAATGTCATTTTTTTTTGTTCAGAGGCTTCTAAGAAATAACCTTTCATGTTGCCTGTGGAAAAGAGCTATAATTCAGGACTATAAGTTCACAAATGTTTATTTTAAAAGGTTTACATTTAAAACCTGTATATAAAGTAGCCTATGTTCTATTGTTTTACATGCATGTTTTGTTTTAGTGTTTCAGTTATGGCAGGCAAATTCAATTTCATTTTCTAACACACATGGCAAAGTATAAACCAGTACATAGACTAGTGGGTGTTAAATTCCTATCCTTTTTATTTACATATTAACAGAACTGCTTCACTTAAGATGTTAAGACAGTACACAAGAAGTTGGTTCACCCTTCCCACCACTGAAAAGTGTTTGCAGACTTAGAGAGGGAGAAAATGAAAAGTGATTTTAGTTTCAATGATAAAAAGCTCTGTCACATTGCATGTATACATGTATTGTTAAATAGTTCAGAAATGGTGCTCGGGATAATAGAGTTCTCCACTAGAGTTCTTTCTCAACTGAAAAAAAACCCTTTTATGTTTAAATATACACTCAACAAGACAAATTATACAAATTAAATGTCTGCTATGACTCTAACTTACCATTTAAAAGTCGAAATAACCACAACATTAATTGTAATGCAAGAGTGTCACTTTTTGTAATGCTGTTTTCAGAAGTAAATTTAAGATATTAATAAGCTTGAGTTATTTTAACTGTCACTCCACACATAAGCATATTTTACAGTTTAAATTACTACATGAAAAATGAAATTATTAAAATAACCACTATGTATTAATTTAAAAAATACAAACATTTTTAATAAAACTAGACTCATAGTGAGAAAACAACATACAGCTAAGCTCATGCAAATTTGGAGAAAAAAGAAAAGTTAGTTTTACAGTATTTACATACAGGTAAACCTTTCCCAAGAAGGCTTAATTATCAACAGCTACCTCAGAAGTTTCTACTAAACACAAGCACACCAGATTTTTTTTAAAAAAGAAAATACAAAAGGGTTTGTATACAAACAGCACTGATTCCAAACCAGTGAAAGACTAAAACTGCTTTGAATTAGAAGTTTAATTAAAACAAAATTTCCCCCTTCTCCCCTTATTCTTTTAAATAAGAAACTACGCTCACCCGAATTGAACGAACACGTAGAGAAAGAAACTTAAACATGACTAAGAAAGCATGATGTTTAGATTTTCTGACTGAGCGATCATAAGTCCAGCAGGGAAGACCAACCCTGGCGTTTTTGCTGTGACCAGCTGTTCCGGCAATTAGAAAATTTCCTGTCAGGCAAGTCAGACACAGTTGGGGGATGGGGAGAGGGAAGGGAGGGGAAAGGAAAAAAAAAAAGAAAAAAAAAAAGAAAAAAAAGAAAAAAAAAGACATTGATTCCCTTCCGTTGCCCCATGGTAAAGAAAAACTGGGCAGCAGTGGCACTCATGTTGTTGACGCTGTAGAGATCAGCACAGGAAATCTAAGCAGATTGTCTGATAGCAACATGCTGTTGCAGATGTTAATTTATTCCTGGTTACCAGAAAAGCACAAAAAAGATCAGCATCTATTTCAGAAATCATGCTACTATGCCACATTTCACTAGTTAAGCAGAATATCAACTATTTTAAATCCTACATGTGATGATTGTATTTTTATGAATTTAAACTTAATGTTACAGAGTATTTTAAGATTACTTTTTAGAGTTCAATGCAGAGAATGAGGTATGCTTATGCTTAAAGACTATTTTTATTTACTAGAGTTGTTAGAGGACCAACAGACTTTGCATATAGCCCTTTGACATCCTGCATATAGAAAATGCTACACAGATGTTACAGAGGTTAGGTCAAAACAGACTGCAGAAATTATTTGAATTGGATTGCTCAGCTCAAATGTCTAACTTACGCACCAATATAATAATGTTCTGTAGAGAGTGAAACATTTCTTAAAGTACTAAAATACCTGAGCTTTCTTTCAATGTTTAAAAAAAAAACAACTTCAAATGTTTCTAAGAATTTGAATTCAATCTAATGACTTTGAACAGCTGGAGATGAAGTCTTTAGTTTGACCCCTCTCCAGATTTAGTACAGAAGTTACTGTTCTGAACATTGGCAGTATCTTTCAGCTTTTTCATATTTATTAAAAACACTGAATTGCACAGTGCATGCTCCATTAGAACATGGAGCAAGACTGCTTCTCTTCAAGCAATAAAGACAGACAAGTAACAACGTTTAGTCAAAGGCATATACAAGTACTCAGCTATGAACAGATCCAGGTGACTCCATTTAGTGAATCTACACCAAAGGAAACATACAGCAAAATACTGTACTTCTTCCTGCACAAGATATTAAACCAAACCAACCTTCCAAGCTACCTCCCTTGACTGGGTTCTAACAAATATCTGGATTACTGCAATTTTTTTAGATTTTCATTCCTCTTCAGAAGACAAAGCCAATAATTTATTTAAGTGACAGAACATGTTGCTTCTATCTCTATATCTCACATCCTGGCCATCTACAGCATCAGTTTCTAACTTTGCATTTACAACCTGGATGGATTACATGTCTACCCAGTGTGAGCAAAGATCCTCTTGCCCAAGTGCAGAGACGAAATAAAGACCCTGGCTTTATCAGGAGCCCACAAGCAAAAATGTACCTTTTTTGTGGTCTCTTGTACTACTCTGGGTCTTTCTTTATGTCACATCCACGGGGAGGAATCTTTCAAATTCTATGCACTGCATATATACAGTTACTATAGATTACACAGGCATTCAGTAACTATTACTATACCTTGAGTACTCAATTACAATGTACTCTTTACAGTCCAGTGTGTTACAGTCTTTTCGGAAGAAAGAGCCTCTACTGCAACAGCAGTAACACAGCCTGAAAAATGATTCAATATTTATTTCAGGATAAACACACTTCTTGAACACAAGGAGGTTCCTGCAACACAAGGAATTCAAGTATTTGATAAATGGTACAAAAAATTCTTGAAGTTTTCCTCTCTTCAATGGTTTTTAAACCGCCAGCTTCTTCCCCCTCAAAACTGAAATGTCTCAAAAATCGCAGTTCAACAGCAATATAGTTGTTTACATTTTGGAGACTTAAAAACAGCTTAAATAATTCAGTGGGAGACCATTCAAGCTCCCTGCCTTACCTTGTCAAGAACATGTATGAATGGACTAAAAGCAGAGTCATCAGGAATCTCCAAATCACTAAACTCAACTCTATGGTAGCAAGGGGAGCTAAAAGCAGAAATGGAGAGTAAGTGGTAAGACCTACACTAACTATATAAGGTTCTTCAAATCTGAAAAGACACTGTGGCTAAATAACTATTTTCTTATCTTTTTGTTGTAAGGGTATGAGTTTATTCTGCTGCAGATATGCTGTGTCTGCTAAGGGTGACAGGAATAAGGCATTTCAACTGCAACATTCGTACAATTACTGACTACTGCTCTCCCAAACCTTTTTATGTGACCTCCCAGTCAAGTACAAAGCACAGTGCTCAGGGGTCAATGGGGTTACTTCACAACAATAGTTCTCTTATAACTGGCATGGGTCTGCAGCAGGTGGAAGAAATTTCTTGTGTTCTGGGAGAATAAAGCCTGCGTAGTTCCCAAAGAACACCACCAGCCAACCAGAAACATTAAGATATATGCTACATAATTCATTCTGAGAATCTCTGAGAAGAGAGCTTGCCCTTTTAAATATTCCTTCGTATGAGAAGGAGACAGGTTAGAGGGCAGCAGTCCCCAACAGGGAAGTCTGTGATAACAAGGACAAACTCCTCCCCTTACCTTGAAGTCTTTGATAAGGATTTGTGTTATACATGTTTACCACGAAACACAACTGTCTCAAAAAAAAAAAAGAAAAAAGAATTTGCTATGCCTGTCAGTGATAGGTCTGTCAATGGCAGAACTCCACTTGTACAATGCATCTCCTCCTCCAGTACAGAAATATAAAGCAAGTTCATCTCTCATCTTCCCCTCCTCTCCTTTTAAATGGCATGCTCTGAATGCAAAAAAAAATTGTTATCAGACTGACTGTCCAGGCATTCAAGAGAATAGAGCTCACAGCCTCCACAGAGAGCTGACAAGGTGAAAGATGCTAGAAAAGCTCACAAAGCTGTACAGAACATATGGGAATCCATAGGTTTTCCTGAATAAAACGTGCACGCCACAGTGGGATGCTCACTTTTACACATAACCAGAAAAAGCTGAAGCATTTCATCCAAGTGGAGTCCATTAGGTAGACTGACAATCTATACTCTCAGTCCAAGAGGTGTACTAATGCAAATTAAGCCTTTACGCTGCTAGCCAAACACACCTCTGTAGTATGGATTGCTTTCAATCATCCGGAAAAGAACCAGAGTACACATAAGAAATGAGAAGTCCTCATTTGATGAAGGTCAAGAGTTGAGGAACAGAGAGCTACTTTTTTAAGTTTTCAGAAGCTGAATACTACACTTCTCTTCACAATAAATATGTTTGTATAGCCAAAGCAGCAATATTCTATTAATCAGGGGGTGTGGCAGTTTCCATCTGCTAGTTTACAGGCTTTTCAGGGCTACCATCTGTTTTCTTTTCATGTAAGGAGTAAGCAGCTTGACTTCTAATGTTGCTTACACTCTCAGATTATTCAGTTTTCTGACCAAGATTCAGAAAGTTTGCTGCACCTAAGACACTAAGTGCAAAATAAGCCACTCTGAAAAAACATTAGAAGACATAAACGGAAGAGCTTCGCTGTAACCTTTCCTCCACACCTGATGACATCTTGGGGGAAAAAAGTATTCCAGAGATTGCCTTCTTTACACGGGTTTGTTATGCAAGAGTCAACATCTCAGTCTAAAAGCTTTGCACTGTCTACAAGCCTGCTGTAACTTCTTATGTGAAGACCGCTGAGTCCATTCTTACACAGGTAAGGTAAGTGCACTTCACGCTAAGATTCTGGCAAAATTCACCCAAGTTATAGCACAGCACAGTGCTTTGGAAGCTAATGAACTTCCAATTTCATTACATTCAAAGGAAAAAGGTATTCTGTTTTTTACAAAGGAAAATCGGGGCATGGAAAAGGGATAACCGGATTCAAGTTTTACAGACATAAATGGTTTGCCTGGGAAACTTAGTTGTTCAAGCATCAGGTTATTTGATTATAAACCAGAATTAAATATATGAGTACAAATATATAAGCATATTTAGTAAAATACATTTAAAAGAACGTAAGAATTACGGACAAACTTGAAGTCCGAGTTTAGTGCTGGTGACTTAGATTGTTTCCTTCACTCGGTTACACAATGGATAGTTTATTACATGGTCAGGTTATCAGCTGGCTTTGACAGAAACTATAACTCCATAACAAGGAACATGGGCTTATACCGAAATACATAATATTATGTTTTAAAACAATTGCATTGCTATGGCTGTAAAGAAAGCTTCCTCACTCTGATTTCCATATGAAAAGGTAATAACTCCACTTTCAAGAATGTGTAAGCAATGTGAAATAATAACTTGACTGTATATTTCATCTCTCAATAAAACTACAGAAAGATTAACTTGTCACTGGTTTACTATTGATAAGCTATCCAAATAGCTGTTTCAGCTGATATTATCAGTCTGTAAAAAATTAGAAATCTCAAACTCGGTAGTCTATGAATACTTGTGAAAGCAAATAACTCTGTAATATTTAATAAATTCTAGCTATGTCTTAAAGCCTCTACCACAGACCCAAGAATTTACATCAAAATACTGACAAAAATGCACACGCAAAAAATTGAAATGCAAAGGTTATAACAGCAGAAGGAAAACTAACATCAAAACAATCAGGAATATGTTCAGTCATACTAATACCAATTATTTTTCTTGTAATTGGAAACCATTACTGAGCACCTGAAGAGCAATATCCAACAGAAGTTTGGAGCAGTCCTGAAACAGTGCTTCAACCTGCCAAAGTGCAAAGTTTTTGAAATTAAGAGTTCTCACTAGTACAATGCTGTAACATTAAAAATTGAGGTCAAACTAAAAACCAGTTCAAGCCTCTCTCAAATGTTTTACAATCTAAACATTTGTCAGTTTCATCACATGTTTTTTTTGTTGTTGTTGAATTACTTCATTTTAACATTTTTATCTTTCATTATTTTTATGGATGGTGGCACAAAAAATGAGATTAGCCCAGATTACTCTGGTTTTAGTATTTTGCCTGAGTGATGGGGAGATGTTTTGTCTGTGACTGTAATTGGTGAGCGATCTCCCTGTCCTCTTGACACCTCCCTGCACCCCCCAACAGGCTGACCAGTGTTATATACATTCATGGTAAACTGTACAGTATACATGCATGTATAATATAGAATCTCAATGCTTTACTAAATACAATTGAGTGATCAACTTCAGTACTTCGACAAAGAGACTATATTGTCCACATGCTTCAAAATAGTTTTCTAATCCATCTTTAAGCCTTTACTAAGATCACATTTTCCTCATAAACTCTTCTATTAAAACACTGATCGGCAAGACAAAGGCCATAATTTTCATCTCTCCTGATTGAAAACAGTTGATTTACATTCTATCAGAGAAAAATAAATGAAAATGACATTTTTAGCTACTGACTTTTCTTTGAAAGCATTTTTTACACTACCTTTTGACTACCCACTGACTACAGTCTTATTCATCTTAGTTATATATTTTTAGTAAGAGGATGACAGCTACTGAGGTTTAGTTTTTCATCATCCAGATCAGCATATTTTAATATACTGCTTTAAGCTTTAGTGCTATTTAATCCTATGTATGCTTTAATTCTCATTTAAAAGTAGCATTTTGAAAAGTTCTACCAAAGCATACAAGAAGTCCAGTGTAATAATATTACCCGACCACCTCCATCGGAGAGAAGGTTTACTTTTTCATCACAGTTTGAACCCGCCTGTACTGACAAAAAGCAACCTTCAGTCCTTGCAGGTTACCAAAAAGAAATATTAATGAGTTTTTCTGCAACTTACAAAGTATTACTGAAAACAACTTTTCACAAATGCTTAGAAACTAATATTTTTGTATATTTAATAATTATGCTTAAGCTAGTGGGCTGCAAAGGTAATACATCAGTTGCACTAAGTGTTAACAGCTAAATTGAATCCAGATAATAAAACAGAACAAAGAACAGCACACACGACATGTTCTTCAGATACACACAAAAGATACTTGCCAGACCAGCTGTAGTTTCTGGTTAGCTGTAACTAGTAGTACAGCACAGGTCATGATTTTAAAAGCTCAAAACAGTTATTTTGCTCAGTTAAGTTACTCAATCTCTATTGACAAAGATACAAAAAGCAATGGTAGATGGCAGAAGAGTGAGAAAGGTAGCAAATAAAAGGCTTTAAATAGCTTCCCCTCTTTCAGTAACATTCACTTAAGCAATCACATTAGGTCAAGCTTCAGCCAGCTGTTTACTTGTTCTTATATTTATTTCCTGCTGGACCCAGATAATTTATGAGATACATGAGATAAAAACCATTCACAGCAAACTAAAAAGCCAGATATAACCAATATATTCATTGTAATAAAACTAGAATACTGAATGATTCCTCCTAAGAGGAGTGAGACTTTGAACTATATAGCATCTTGGACTCTGCAGAAACAGGCAGGTACCATTATAGCTCCTGTTTTTCTTAAAACAAACTATCAAATTTGAATCAAAGCTATACAACTCAGACTCTCCTGCCAATTAACTTTACTTTTGACCAAAAGAACAAATGAAATTAATCTTTCGATACGCAGAATACTAGAAAGACTTCCTATGTAGATTTAACTGTTAGGCTTTAACATTTATTTTAAATTTCTTGCGTGATTTGCATAATGAGCATACTATCCGAACATGCATGCAGTATATCAAGTTTTCACCATCTTCTATCTCCACAGAACAAAGCAAACTCTCTATCCTGAACTTGCATACCTTATACACCTACCAAAATATTTTGTCTTCTTACCTGATGTGCTAGCACGTGCTAGGCCCATTCACTCTACTGTCCTCAGTTACAGCTGAGAAAATTCATAAATTGCTAGTGACCACAAAAGTGATAAAAGTTCATTTCAGTGTGAAGTTAAATGGGAGAACTTAAATGAGTTTCAGTGGTAATTTAGAATTAGTCTTTATCTTGCAGCAAAACAGATAGGAAGCACTGAAAGACTATCACATCCCAGCTGAAGCAGTATTTTATTAGCTGACAGACAGCAAAGGCTAGCTACCAGCTATCTTCCAGCTATAACTGAGTAGCTGTAGTAATTTTTTGTGTAAAACACCTGGATGATTTTACATCACCATTGGCAACCTTTTACTCACTACAAACCAGAAATAAATGCAAAATAAATTCCTAAACCGCTAGTCTGAGGCACAAAAGAGCTAAAAACAATCTTAACCAAGTAGCTCAAGCATGATAGAAAGAATATTAGAGAACTATTTTAATTTTTTGACTGTCATATCAGGCCCTGTCAGCATGGGCTTAAGAAAGGCAGGTCCCGCTTGACTAAGTTGATCTCCTCCTATGACAAGATGACCCGCTCAGTGGCTGCAGGAAAGGCTGTGGATCTTACTTAGACTTTAACAAAGTCTTTGCCACTGTTTCCCACAGCATCCTCCTAGAGAAGCTGGCAGCTCATGGCTTGGACAGGCATACTCTTCACTGGGTAAAGAGCTGGTTAGATAGCCAGGCCCAAATAGTTGTGACGAACGTAGCCAAATCCAGTTGGTCACGAGTGGTGTTCCCCAGGGCTCAGCACAGGGGCCAGTTCTGTTTAAACTCTTTATCAGTGATCAGGATGAGCGGATGGAATGCACACTTAGTAAGTCCACAGAAGACACCAAGTTGAGTGGGAACGTTGATCTGCCGCAGAGTAGGAAGGCTCCGCACAGTGATCTGGACTGGCTGGATAAACAGACCAAGGTCAACTGTATGAGGTTTAACAAGGCCAAGTGCCGGGTCCTGCACTTGGGTCTCAACAACTCCAGGCAGCGCTACAGGCTCAGGGAAGAGTGGCTGGAAGGCTGCCTGGTAGAAAAGGACCTGGGGGTGTTGATCAACAGTCGGCTGAACATGAGCCAGCAGTGTGCCCAGGTGGCCAAGAAGGCCAACAGCATCCTGGCTTGCATCAGGAATAGTGTGACCAGCAGGAGCAGGGAAGTCATTGTGCTGCTGTACTCAGCACTGGTGAGGCCACACCTTGGATACTGTGTTCAGTTTTGGTCCCCTCACTACAGGAAAGACATTGAGGTGCTGGAAAGAGTTCAGAGAAGGGCAACGAAGCTGGTGAGGGGTCTGGAGCACAAGTCTGATGAGGAGCAGCTGAGGGAACTGGGGCTGTTCAGCCTGGAGAAAAGGAGGCTGAGGGGAGACCTTATCGCTCTCTACAACTGCCTGAAAGGAGGTTGTAGCATGGAGGGGGTTGGGCTCTTCTCCCAAGCAAGAAGAGAGGAAATGGCCTCAAATTGTGACAGAGAAGGTTCAGATTGGATATTAGGAAAAGTTTCTTCATGGAAAGGGTTGTCAGGCATTGGAACAGGCTGCCCAGGGAAGTGATGGAGTCACCATCCCTGAAGGTATTTAAAAGACATGTAGATGAGGCTCTTAGGGACATGGTTTAGTGGTGGACTTGGCAGTGTTATGTTAACAGTTGGACTTGATGATGTTAGATGCCATTTCCAAACTAAATGATTCTATGGAATTGTGTTGAAACAGGTAGTTCATAAAAAAAGCAGCAGTTTGGAAATGTCTGAAGAAAGTAGAGAAAACCACTTGTAAGTAATTCTGCAGTTATCATATCTTGGAAGAGAAATTTGATAGTTGTGGTGGGTTAACACTGGATGCCTGCCAAACACCCACTCAGCCACTCTCTCACTAACCTTCCTCACTGAGGAACTGTCAGCACTTGCCTTGTTTCTTCACCCTGTCTTAAAGACAGTGGAGCCCTGTATGGCATGAGGAACAACCAAAAGCAGTTACGTAGTACAAGCTTTTAATCTCTTTTTCATATCAGCTTAAGAGCTACATCTATTACTGGTAAACTTGAAGACAAGCATGGTAAAGGCAACTCCACTCACTATCTAAACTGGCTCTCTCCATGACTTCAGCAGAAACTGCTATGGCGTTGCAAATATATACATGCTGCACAGATGGAAACAGCTTTGACCACCTCATCAAAAGCTGAAGTCTGCACAATATGCAATATCAGCATATGAACCCTGAACTCCAACCAAACGCAGAGTTCCACAAATTGTGTTTTATTGCTAAGGTCATTTATCACCAGGCCTAATATAAGTCAGATACTACTCTCTGAGACAAAACTACAAGTAAACACTAAAGCTGCCATGATATCTGAGTGAAAGTCACAGGCATTGCAATAAGTAACCCGAATTCACTGGCGTCTTCACATTATAAAATTTTGTAAACTGTAAGTTTGACATGAAGATAAGGAACTTACTCAAACTGTCAAAGAACCTTCCTGACTTTGATCTTCTCTTTAGCAGCAACCTCTATTTTCAAGAAGCCTGGGTTAAGAATTCCTTTGATTTAAGGCCTCTCAGTAACAAGAGCAATGGAAACTGCAGGTTCACAGTCCTTCCTCACCCCTGATCTTCCCCTGAAAGACTACTGGAAGCAGGCAGGAGTATGAGCTATGATCTCTTAGAATTTACGGATAACTGAAATCAAAACAAAACAAACAAACAAGTTATGGGGAAGACAGAAAAAAAGGGATAGATATCTGGGGGTTTTTTTGTGTTCATTTGCTAGTTTGAGCTCAGAGTGATCACTCTACTCCTACATGTGCTTTACAATACATCAGTTCAGAGCTCTCTAATACTTACTGTCCACATCTGATTTACAGCAAAAACTCAACACCTACATTAATAGTTCAGCCGCTGCCTTTGGCTCTTCTATTACTATGAAAATTCCACTAAGCATGTTTCAGCATTCAGCATCTTACCTGAGGCAGAGAAGGGGTCTTAAGTCACCATCTAAATCGATACCGCTATCATCTTTGAATATCTCCATGCAAACATCTTTGGAGTCCCTAGCCTTGTCAGCTCAGAACCAATGTATAGAAGTTTTCCACTCCAACTTAGCCAAATTAAAATCACAAGAGGAAAGTTGGAACACACAACAACAGAGAAAAGCCTTAGGAAACCCCTGGGCCTCAATGGACTAGCTTTACTATTCTGGAAAGCACTCCAATGTGACACATCTGAACTTTTCTACTAGAAGCCCAAGAACAGGACCCAAAACTTTGTATCTTGATTCTATGGAGAAAGGGTAGAGAAAGAATCTTTCAGGCTAATGAAGATTTATTAAGCAAACAATCTAGTTTTACACAGGCCAATAAGGAAAATACGAAATGACTAATGCTAACAATAAAAAGACACAGACAGATACTGACAAGAAATCTTATGACAGTATGGAAAAACAAAGGTGATGGCTGCTGTTACACCTCACATACCAAACTAGAAGGGGAAAAGCAATGGTGTACACTGCCAGGGTGAAAGAATTGTATTTCATACAGTAAGTGCACATGCGTCTGCAACTGAATCCGTGTGGAATTTAACCATTAGACAATCCTTTGTTGTGACATGACAACAACTGAAACCTTAACTATTAATAAAGCATACTCTGGAACTCACAGACGTAAAATATGTTCACCTATGCACTGATGGGACTAACAGCAGTCAATGGAAGCACCTTCCTCACTGGCACTAAGAAAAGTGGACAGTAAAAAAGAACTACACATTTTTAACGTTGCTAAGAAAAGAAAAAAAGAGCTCAACCTCCCTTCCCATTCAGGAATGCTCTAACTAGCCACATCTTACTATCAAACCTTCTCACTCCTCAACCCAATTGTAACTTCTACCATATTCAGCTTTGTGCTTTCCACAGAAAAGCATACCTCATACTAAAAATACTAGGGAGAGCCTATATAATCCAGAAATACTAGGGAAAGAATAAAACTTAATCAGAACAAACAGTAGGATACCAAACCAGACAAGACGGCCAGTGAGAGAGAATCTCTCAAAAATATCAGGATCCTAGATTGCACCTCATGTCAAGCAAACCTAAACAACAAAACACTAGTGGCAAACTGCCTGTAAATTAAATGATATCAATGTGCTACAATATTGTATTATCTATCTTTATTACAACCATCATTTACTCACAGTTTGTGGGTTGATATCATCTTCTCCCATAGGTTCATCCACAATTTGCTGTCCATTCTGTAAAAACAGACACAGCAAGTTACTAGAAATGTTGAATCTGAGTACAGAAATAAATATATTGCAGATGTGCTTTCATGGTATGCTACTGTACAGGGTCAAACATTCTCTTCTCCATGTTCTATTAAAAAAAAAAAAAAGAAAGTAAACACAGAAGATGGCATATTGCTGGCACACAATACCACTCTCACTTCGATCCTTGTGTATTACCAAACTGGATGTCACAATAAGAAATACATAAAACAATCTGGCATTAGAATCCTTACTATTACACAGCTAGACATTATTTTCCACTACTACAACTTCTGCAAAAGAGTCAAACCTGATGAAGACTGAACAGCAAAAAGCCACAACAAAGAACAGACAAACAGGTTCTTTCTAAGAGCAAGACCTTATGCAGAAACAGTCAGTCCTTACTCTACCATGACTACTTCAAGAACCTTTATAACTACAGTATAGCCTTAGAAAAACTATGAATGCAATGCTAATTTTATTATCCAGCATTTACTACTTTCTTTACTCTTCTCAGGACCATTCTAAAAAGCCATATAAAAATAGGCTTTTAAATGTGAAATTTAGACACACAGATTTTTAAAAAGCTGAAATACCTTGTTGGTCAACAAATGCTTTATTTTCCTCATCAATGAAAACAGGAGAATCTCTAAGACATTTTTCTCAGAAAGACTTAGAATGACCTTGCTTACACAACAAGCACGAATATTAACAAGTTGTAAGGAAAAACATGTATTTCCTAAGTTATAATATGGGATATCACCTAGAGCATTAACTCTTAGTTTGCTCCTAAAGGTTAACAGCAATTCAATATGATTTTAGAAACAAATGAAAAATTATTAAAAATCATTATATTTTCCATTGCCACTGGAGGCAGAATTTAAGTTCACTTACACACTGTTTCCCTAGAGAATACAAGGCCTAATTAAGCTGTTTTTTCAGAACTTAATTTACTTAAGATAAAGTTACATGCCTACCTGGATAGATATTTTCTAGTTGTTATAAAGTTAAGAAAAGCTGCTCAGAGATCCAGAGATTTTGGCTTAGATTTACACCTTCCTTCCCACAGCTCAGTTTTTCAGCAGACTTCATACGTGGAACCTTCCTAGCATTTTTCTTTAAAAACTTCTGATTAGTCTTCCAGCTTGCACACAGTTGGAGGAGAATCTTTTGTATGAAGTGACAAATTAAATCCTAACAATTTATGAATTCAATTTTCAAATATTGCAAACACACTAAATGTTCAATCTCAGATGACTAGTAGCTCTCTACTAAGTTTTCTCCTGAGCATTTTTTTGCTAAAAGATGCAGGTGGATAAAGCTAAATCATGAGAATTATGGATTGTCCAAATATGACACAGACTCTTTTTTTTTTTTTTTTAAATTTTAATGGGGGTGGGGAGAGTAAGAAGGTTCAGCTTCTGATAGTCTATCCAATGCAGAGTTCTGGCACATGGTAACACTGCCATTTTCTCAACTGGCTTCAGGAAGATACTAGAGACTTCTAATACGACTCTAACCTACTCTAGAAGTCACCTTTCCATGAGGGAGGACTAGTAAGAAATCAGTTTCACACGTTATACATTACTACAGAAGTGAATATAATTTTCATGAGCTCAGTTAAGGGTAGTCAGCATCACAACTTCCAGTTGTACAGCTAAGGGTAATTTGCCAGGATGATGCTCCAAAAAGCCTAAATTCCTCTCACTGTAGCATCTTTTACTTATAATGTACAAACAGTGAATACTGTACTATTCTTCCTTAAGACACATAAAAAGCTGAAATAAACCACCATAAAAATACCAGCTTAGCTAAGTAACAGAAATGAGTGTTTTTAATAAAGCCTATTCTCAAGGAAGTATATTGTGTATATACACATCATTACCATCAAGGCCACAATCCACATACTTTGCCTTTTCTCAAATCTGTGGCATATATTTAAATTAAATTAACATTTGTATTTTAGCTACACGTCTCTAGATACTGTTAATGCTACAAGATAGTTTCCAAAGTATCTTGTCAGTAGGAACAAATGAGAAGAACAGTAGAACAAATAAGATAATTGACTTGAGCTGGAAAGGAGGAGTCTACAATGTCCTAACAACTAATGATGGCTAAACTCTGGGGCCCAGAATAGGGCAACTTGTGTAGCAAAGGCATGTGATCTAAACTGACTCCACATGCAGATTTTCAGAAACAGTGATTTGTGCTACAACACTGAATAATAATGTGCATTAGCCGCAAGTTAAGTAATAATTTACTCTACAGTAAACTTTAATATTTCACACTTACTATTTTAAGCCAACTGAAACAGTTGAAAGTGGAGCACTCTATCAGAGACTTGAGACAAGCCTCTCTTTGATGACAAAAAGGCAAAATCAACTTCTGTTTTAAAAAAGGCTCTACTCTTTAACCTCATTGACTTTTTCAACATTTTATCAGTCTACCAGAAAAAACACAGCAAACTTTTGCATAATGAACTAACTGTTTTGTACAATCTGGTTTTCCCATGTAATTCTGCATTGCTTTAAGTTGCTTTTCAGTTGAATTCAAGCAATACATTCACAACACTGTGAACTAGGAGCAAACTCAAGAAATCAGCATGTGCGCCATGCGGTCAAGTCTGAGCCAGATCACTGGATTAGCAAGATCTTTTTAAATAGGTCTACCCAAGCAACGATTATGCTAAAGGAATCACTGGATGGTAGAACCAGTTTTTCTCATAACAGTCTGAGCCATGTAAGGTAAAGAAGTATATGTACATATGATTTATGGTTTGCTGGTATATGATACTTTTAAATGGAAAGCAGCTGTGCATTCAGAAAGTCTACAAAGCATACTGCCTTTCTTATGAGTTAAAACATAAAGCCAAAAGGTCCCTATTGGAAGTGGCAATATTTAAATGACTGTGTAGTGAGGAGATCAGCAAGCATGCTTAAGAGGTGAGTGAATGAAATAGGTTCCATTTTGCTGGTTGTAGACTTGCTCTAGTATTTAACTAGAATCAAGGGCATCTTTCCATGACATAACAGATTGGAACTAGTAGTCAAATGAATACAGAAGAAGTAAGGCTGACTGTATCTGTCACATGTACAGGTTGGTCTAATTCAAAAGACAGACTCTAGACCTTGATTATTCTTCAGCTGCACTCCTCCTGTGGTGGGAAGCTAAGCACACAGAACAGATCAAAGATCTGGTTATCTCCAATATTCTGGCTTCAAAAGTAGAACATATTTGAGATGACGGCACAAGAGAGCTCTTAAGAATAAGAAAAAAAAAATTACAGAAATGTCCACAGAAAGTTTCTACTTAGACCTAAACATACCAGCAATCAATTCATGCCATGAAAGCAGTGCGCATATCCCTCATAAAAAAATGCTCTTCCAATTAACTCAAATTCTGCTTCCTATTCTGTTATCCAGTGGAAACAGTGATGTTAAGTTAGCCACAAACTTCACTCCCAAAAGCTTTTAAACCAGTTGCCATATTTCACCAAAATGGTAGAAATGAATACGTAAACACAGTTGCATTCCAGCAATTTTCCTGAAGGCACATGGACAGGAACACAAAAGAGATCCTGCAGGTTCCCTAACTGAGCACAAAGCAGACAAACATCAGGGAATCTGCACCAGGCTGTTGGAACATGAATGTCCCCCATATGAACCAACAGAACCTCTGACACAAAAGACAATTAATGACACAACAGGAAATCAACCACGAGTATTCCTACCAACCAAAAATTACAGGTTTAAACCCACCAAACTCATAGTGTATAATCAAGCACTGGATTTTCCTAGCAAAAAAGACAGTTCCACTTCTTGACCAGTAACGCAGACCCATAAATCACTGCACTGGAAGTGACCAAGAGGTAGCAAGCAGTGGCATACGCTAGGGTACTGGTATAGAGAAAATCTAGTACCACTAAACCCTTCCTAAGAAAGGAGTACATCAAGAAATGTAGTGCACATCCCACACACAACCAATTAACCACTTTTTGTGAAGCACGGAATGTCCTGCACTCTACACACTACAAATACATATTGATATGCAGTCTTAATGTCACTACTTTTTAAAAATTATGGTTCCAAAGTGTACTGCAAGAGACCTAATACACCTCAGAAGCCTGGCAAAACTGTAATATCTTGAGCACAATAAACCTAATGCTGTTCCCATCCATCCTTCTGATTTAGCACTGGGCTCATATGGATGAACTTGTATGTAAAATACACCATCTAGCATCTGTAACAGCAATTTGAATGTACCAATTTAGTGCAGAATATCTTATGTTAATAATAATTTTAGACATCCATCATTTCCATAACTATTTTTTACAACTATCTAAACCATATTAATTGAAATATTAATTGGACAAATCATTATGTTTCCCATAGTGCTCACTTTTTCCTATTTCCCATATCAGTTTCATCAATAATATTACAGACAGTATACACTTAAAGTTTTTAGATTTAGTTTAGTAACTGCATTCTCACATTTGATTTACAAACCGAAGTTCTGCTAATTTGGACTTACCCCCCTGAACTTTATGTTCTTTCCTACAGTCTTAACAGATTTATTATTTTTTTTTTTTTTTTAATGAAGGACATAAGTTTGTCTACAAAGCTTCTTCAACATCAGACACTACCATATATCTTCTTCCTCCCCCAAACCATTTCTGCTTTGTGTTTAGACTATTGCTAGACTATTTTGGGATGTCTAAGTAGCCTCTCTGCCAACTATTTTAACTTTTTTAGCCGACCATGTTTGTCAGTTATTTTAAAACCCCTTATGAAATTGATACCAGTTATAGCTTTTGGTATAATTCTTCTGCCATTAACCTCAACATTTCCTAAATATTAATACTGGACTTGAGCATTTAAGTTAGTAACCAGTCTTGATACTATTAATAGAGTTCAGTATGTTATACAACTATTGACCTTTCCATGTAATCGGTACTTTTTAGGAGAACCATACTCCCCAACTAAAATATAATTTTAAAAAATGTTATGTTCTTACACTTAATAATTGGACAAATCAAGAATTATGAACTATGTATCAGTACAGGATGATGTTTTGAATACACAAATAAGCAGACAAGATAAGATGTCTGAATCATGCCATTTAAAAATCATCATCTAGAAGTTATAACATGCCAATGAGTAACACAGGCGATGATTTAACTATGCTTTGGAATTATAATTTAAATAAACTACCTGGATAAATCTGAAGTTTCTCCCAGGTAATTCCTAGCTTTCAGCTACCAAAACTTCCAGACTTCTCAAATAACTTTTAAACACAATTATAGGGTTTAACAGATTCTCCTCCCCACTCCCATTTAAGCCTTCTGAAATAAAGTTTAGGATACAAAAAATAAGTACTTCAAAACACACAAGAACTTGAAGTATTATTTATTATTTAACCATTTAAAACCATATATATGGCCATATATAGATCAGAGCACTTATACTCTGGTATTTTCAAGGTACTCTCAACTGGCAGATAAAGCTCAAGAACCGTGTGATCCTTGAATTGAATAAAGCTGTAATAATCCTGCTGGTTTGTTTCAAAGCAGCACAGACTACAGTTTTCTTACTGAACATTTGTAACAGATCTGCTGTTTGCAACGCAACACGCTGCATGGAACTACATTCAATAAAAACCTTCTGAACTGTACATGCTCAAACTTGCTATTCTAAGCAGCAATGAGCTACTCTGAGAAAAAAAAAAATCATAGGTTTATAGAAAAACAGTTGAAAATAGACTGAGGGGACCTTGAGAGGTCATCCAGTCTATGTCAGTATACCAAGGCATGATCAGCTAAACCTACAACGTTGCTCACAATAAGTTTATGTCTAACCCCTTCTTAAATCTTCAGTAATGGAGTTTTCAGAATGTATTTGAGTGCTTAACTAAAATACCAGGCTTTACTAGGATCTGAATTAATAACTTATGCCCTAACTCCTGAGCTGTGAAGCCACACTGATCCAAAGCACTTACCTAAATCCTGATCTGATTAAAATTTATTATATGCAAGTAGCAGAAATGAGCTATCATCTTAGACTTCTTTAACTGTTCTCTCATAGCAGATATACAACACATTTTGCATACTGTGTCAAAAATAGTACATGCAAGTATTAAAAAGCCCTTAATTAAAAACAAACAAACAAACAAACCCCCAAAACCTAAAGACAGGAGTCTTTATTTCTATGAAACTTACAATTACTACAAATATTTATTTTATATAAAACTTCGTTACTTCAACCTCCATTAATTGCTCATAATTTATTCTAAACTTCATCGACTAAGGTGACTGACTTCTTCCTTTGCTGAGTATTAAAAGAAACAGCAAGACATTGAAACTTGCCTTTTCTGTAGATAATCAACTTAAGATATTGGCCACTAACATGCAGATCATTTAGGTACAAAGCCACTATTTCCTTAAGTTGGGATACTTGGCCGACTTTAACCACGTGATTTTGTAAACCCTCCCTACTTTACAGTACCACTTTCTTATCTGCTATGACTCAGTACAGTTTAACAATACAGAAAAGCAGTTCTCTTTCCTCCACTGCAACGCTTTCCTTGGCACTGGCATTCTGGCATTTGTCCAGCCCTGTGCCAAGCCAGGTCAGAAAAGGAAACTAAAGAGTTTACAGTTCTCAGTGAGTTTAATCCTCTGAATTAACTTAGTTTAAAGTCAGAAAAGTGCCAAGGCATTAGCCAAAATGCCAGACATATGGTATCATAAAAATCTTTGTCCAGGCCAACCCCTTTCTGTAGCTAATATAAGCTTCAAATCATGTATGTTCATTTGTTCGGGGTAAAAAAAAAAAAGACAGGGAGGTGAAATTATTACACTTAACACACCAATTCAGCAGCCTCACTAAAAACAACAAAACCAAACCAACCAAAAAACCCCAACAAAACAACAGCAACAAAAACACCAACTGAAAAAAACCCTCTAAATACGTCATCTATTCCCCCTTCATTTACTCCAAAAGGAAGACTACACATAACATGTAAAAATCACTCACTTCAATATATCCAACCACTGCTGTATACATGAAAACAAAAGAAATTCCTTCTTGGCTCGCACACATCATCTTAAGAGCGACTACAGCACCTGACAGTGTACAAATCCTATTACCAAGGCTGTATTTGCAGAAGGCAGGGGTACACACTTCACCTTCACTGCCCCCTGCAGTCCCAGGCCCACCGTGATGCCCGGCACCTGCCTGACTCCTTCCCAAGGGGACCAGGGCACACGCAAGGGAGAATGCGCCAGGTCCTTGCCCCAGGAGTCGGGGGCAGCCGAGGAGCCCGGCAAGGCTGCGGGTCCTTACAATGCAGACACGGGTTTTCAGACATCGGTTTCTTAGAATCTCTTCGCATGATAAATGACAAAGGTTGATATGTAATACCGAAGTCAACTAAAGCAGCACTTGTTTATCGTCATTTAGCTATTTAAAAAAATTCTTCTGAGAGACTAAGCTATGGAACAACTTCACCAATTCCTAAAATTCAGATTTCCAAGGTGACTACACAACAAATGTCATCTGCTGGAAGACAGAAGGAGAAAGACTCTCTGTTAAGTGAAAAAAACCCCAACTATTAGCATGCAAGTGTAAGTTCTAACAGTAACTAATTTTGGCAACCATGTTTTGTAAGGAATAATACAAATAATATTAACCATGATCTGATTACACACTGAAACTACCACCTTTTGAGCCTGCAGGACAAAGAAGATTTTATTTTTCCAAGCTCTGTGTGTGTTGTTGGACATTTAAAATCACAATAAAACACCATTTCTCCACAACTTCTGTATATACTTAAGCATGTTCCAATAAATTAATGCTTGAAATTAAATCTTAAATGGAAATGTAATTAATTTAGTTAAATGGAGCCTTAGAAATTGTGTCAGAAAACAGACCTAGGTAATAATAATGTATTTAGAAGACGTGTTACTTTTTACACAATTGATTGTTTCACTCTTTTTTTTTTTTTTTTTAAGGCAGCACATTTCCTTCCAAAAGAGTCAAGTAGAGCATCAGGCTTACCACAGGGGGTTCCTTACATCAAAGAGAACATATGGTAACTGTTAGTGATAAGAATGAGCTAGCAGTTAACTTTGTGGTTGAGCCACTGGAGTAGGTCCCTCGAAATCAGAGTTCACCTCCTAGCTCTAGAACAGACCCCATGACTTATGCTACATGTACTCACTAAGCTGTTGAACCTCATTTTCCCATTTGCTACGCAGGATTTTTTTCTCCCTCTGTTTCCAATACATGAGGCATTTAAGCTTATTTCAGAGACTAAGGAGAGAATAAGTAGCACAGTACCACATATGCAAGCGTATAGCACAATACTGCCAGTAATCAACCACTTCAGTTTGTCTAAATTTAAAAACTCCCTTAAAATATTTTAACTTACTGAGTTCTACTGATTAAATTATTCCCTTGAAAGTCACTAAGAATGGAAAAAAATAATATAAGGTTTTACTGTTGCCTGAAAAACTGCTTAAATGTTTCACTATTGGAATATGGCTACGAATTTTATTTGGAAAAAAAAACAAAAACCCCCAAACAAACAAAACACCCCCAAACAAACAAAACACCCCCAAACCCTCAAAAACCAAACACCACAATAAACCACAACTCAAAACCAGTATCTTGAATGAGTTCTTACAGTCAATAGATCTGCCCATTGCCAAGATCAATCAACTCATAAAGCTAATTTTTTGATGTGCAGAAATAATTAAATGCCCACCTTAGTCAATGTATCATTGTGAATCTAAATCAAGCATTTCAAATGTCAAAAAACTGCAGTTAGTATGACAGATCAAAAATCAACCCAAACACAACAGACATGCCTTTAAATGTGTCAGTCTGCTTATATCTGCTTTGTGTTAGATGTCGCAGCTGTGGCGAGAAATATTACCCACGCCACACTGAACAAAACAATAACAAGCTAAGAACTGCTGATGCCATAAGAAAACTAAAGGAACGCTTCAAGAAGTCAAAATCAACACCTTTTGCGAGGAAACCAAGAGCTGTGGAGCACACACGATACTGCATGAAGGTACTGAATTCAGCACAGTAAAGCACCTGCTCCCTCCCACCCCACCCAGCTGACAGCACGACATAGTAGGAATGTATTAACTAAGAAACAGTAAAGGTAAAATTGTACCACTAAGGATCTGAAAAAGCTGGAAAAAATTCCACACACTTAAACATCTTTTATGCAGGTGATACGTTTCTCAAGACAGTATTTACATGTACATAGCATGTTTTCCATCTATCACAGTAGTTTGTGGAATACAGAGTGAACTATTTATTTAGATGAGAATTAAACGGCAGATTGCCACTTTTAACCCATTGTAAGATAATGTCACTCCACAAATCTGCGAAAAACGCAGACTTCAGAATGCACTGTACTGACAGTAGTTTGGTCTGAGAAGTGATAACAGAGTGCTGGAGAGAATTCTGCCTATAATGGAGAGACGACAGATAGTCATCAAAATCCACACAGACTATCCACCACGTTTAGGCGATTCCACTTTGGCTTTGAATTGTTTACCTGTGTGGGCCATACCAGAAATGACTGTAAATAGAGCCTTTGTTCCTGTGGAACATAAGTACAACACTGATTACACAGACTGGTACAGAATGTAAAGACAATCACAACCACAGCTTCACAGCTACAGGTGGCAAGACATCTGATAAATTTCAGATTGCACACCAGAGGTGTACATCGACAGAGAATGTCATATGGACATCAGAATTAAATTACAAAGCAAAAATTACATTATGCCAGATTCTCTAAAGCATCAGCATGACCCTTAAATGTTAGCACCCCTTGTCTCATGCAAGGTTCAAATAATTCTGGACACAGAAGACAAACCAAGGAATTCTGCAAAGGGGGATTCATACTATCTACTTCGACACCTAAATAGGTGATCATAAATTCCCTGTCAAGAGCAGCGGAAAAAACTGAACTTTCTCCACAGCCAATTTAGAGCACCTAAATTAAAACTCCTAAAGATAGATGGCACAAATGCTTCCCAGAAAGCCTGACAAATGGCATCTCCTTACGATGGCCAGCTCTTTCAAAATACTGGTGTACAAAATTTCGCTGCCATAACTATTCATTCTCCTCCAGTCGACATTAATATGCACAGCTGGGAGTACACATCAAAGAATCAGGCTAGTTATTCAGGCATTCACATACAAACTCAAATCATCAATACTTCATTTTCTTGAAAGCAGATAACTTGAAACAACAGGCACATTCTTACCATGAAAAACAAATGTATGCTTGTTAACTATACTGTATTCCAATGTAATGTTATTCTAATGTAAAGGTATTCTATTCCTCCTAAATTTGCTCACATATCACAGCAAATCACTTCCTCAGTGGTACCAGTATAAAACCAAATGCAGGACTGCCAGTGGAAACAAATGAAAAATTAACCCAATTAAAACCAAGTTTTTAAGACAAGGAAACTGTCTGAGCTGAGTTTTAAAGCTCAATAATTTGTAATTTCATATGGATAACACAATGTTACACGAACTGTGTCAGCAAGTCTGAGAGATTAGCAGAAACTTTTTATCTTGCTCAGTATTACAGCTGAAGATATTATTAGATCAAACTATGACTGAAAACAGAACGAGTTTCCAGGTGGATGTAAAAAGTACTTTTGCCCAAGGATACTATTGCAGGATAGGGTTTGGTATTAGTATATTGCTATGCTACAGAAAAACACAACTCACGCAAATTGAAAATGTAAGTTATGTATTTAGGTCATTTGTTTATGTATTTGACTTAAACTTATCTATTTTCACTGAAATATCTTTTCTTAACAACTCATTTCAGGTAAGCAATGTTTCTCAGTTTACCTTTTAAGGGTCACCTGAGAAGCTTTTACAGGTGCAGTCTGGTGTTTTCAAGAACTGAGTGTTTATTCTAGACTAGGGCCTTAGAGTGCAAACCTCTCAGCTCATTGCTGTTTCATGTTTTATTAGGGGTCCTAGATGATTTTTTGGTGATAAACTGCTGTAGACTCATGTCAGTGTAAGTGTTTAACTATTTTTTTTAGTAAGAGGCAAAATACACTTGTTTCAAGAAGTTTATGACAGCAGTTTAAAAACAAATAATGTCAGAAATACCCTAAAACAAATAACAAAGTACAATCAATCATGCTCACACACACATTCCAAATAATATAATTTCTTTTGCTACCTTTCCAGCATATATACCATTATTTAAGTTGCATAGACCACATGTAGTGAGCATGGAATACTAAAGTAACAGTAAAGATATTTTCTCTAAATCATTAGTCTAAGTGGTCTTGCAGAAACACCTCCCCATCACCTTTCTCCTCTGCCCTCAAGCATTACACTATTATTGTAGTTACTCTCCATTTAAAAAAACCCCTCATCTAAGACCACCACTTTAGAAATCAGTAAATAACTGGCAAAAATTTAAAAGCAAGTACAGTAACTAGCAAGAATTTAAGGAAGATCTGTCTGTCAGATCAGAATCGCAGTCTTCTGACCCCCAGAAATGCAGTCACTTTAAGGAGAAGGAAGACAAGACAAATATTAAAAGGACAGTCACTTCTGATACTGCAGAAACTTTGCATCAGTTCCTCTTTGCTCCACTCACTTAGGAATAAGCCCTAACCTCGCGACTAATTGTTGTAAACTGGCCTGAGTCCCTACCATTCAAATTCAGCATCACTTGAAGCAGCCTGGCTGCGTATCAGCTGGAGCAGATTCAGGTAGAAGCTGCACTGCCAGAGGAAGCTACTTCTTTACAGACGGGAGTCTGGTCGCAAACTAGCACATGCATTGTGGGCTACGAGGGAATCACGGAGCAAGCACAACTGACTGTGTAGGTGTAGTATTTACATAGATCCAAACCAACACAGTAGTACACTCTAGGAAAAAAATGAAAGTAACTGAAGGCATCTATAGCCTCGGTGAATTTAATTTCCAGCCACTCTCATTATCCCAGCCTAGGAAAGCTGACACGTGTCCTGCCTAACAAGGGCAGCAGCACAACACGAACTCCCCGCTACCGACAGCGGGAAACCACACTGCTCTGCATCCCAGGGATGTTCCCAGAAACGCCGCCAAGCACAAAGCTTCACCCATGCGAAACGTCCCTGCGGTTTCCCAAACGCTTGCGAAACTGCAGAGACAACCCCATCGTGCTTAGATACGGGGGCAGCGGCACCCGGGTGGGGACGGCCCTTGGCCACCGTGGGGGGAGCCGCGGCAAGGCGAGGGCACCGGGCAAGGTGAGGGCAGGCCCCGGCCCCCCCCCGGGCCGTGGCAGCGGAGGCGGCGGGGCCGCCCCGGGAGGGGAAACTCGCCGTGACAGTAACCAGACACCGCGCCGGAACAAAAGCGCCCGAGTCGGCCGCCGCAGAAGCAGGTTACTCCCTCCCGGGAAGGGGGCGGAAGGGGAGGGAGCGAGCCGGGAGCAGCCCGGTCCCGTGAAACACGCCCCGAGTCCCGGCGCGGGGGAGTCCCGGACGGTCCCGGCCGTGAGTCAGTGCCCCGGGGAGGAAGCGGCGCGGCGGGGCCGGCCGGCAGGCGCAAGCGCTCACCCCGAGCGGCCCGGGGGCTCGGCGNGCCCGTCCCTTGAGCGGCGGCGCCGGTGGGAGCTCGGGTCCCGTCGGCTCTCCACAACTTTCCCCGCAGCACCCCCCCGCCCGCCGCGTACCTCGGTGCTGCTCTCGGCTGTGCTCTCCACAGCCATCTTCTGCCACGGGTCCGCCAGCTGCGCCAGGGGCATCTTCCCCGCCCGGCTCCCGCAGCCTCCGCTCTCCGCTTTCCCGCACCCCGGCGGCGAGGCGGGGGAGGCGAGGCAGACAAGGAGCCCTCCGAAGGACGCGGGACACTCCGGCTGGCTCTAGCGGCGACTGCTGCCCGCTACCGCCGTCCGTCTCTCGTCCCTCCTCCCGCCCCCTCCCCGCTGCCAGGCGGGGCCGCGCTTCCGCCCTCCCCCCGGCCCGCCGCTCGGGCCTGGCTTCCGCTCACAACATGGCGTCCGGGCCCTACCTGCGCGGATGATAGCGCCTGCGCGCGCCACCGCCGGGCTGTTCAGCTGCCGCGGCCCTCACCGCCCGCAGGTGCGGGGCTGGGCCGCCAGGCGGGGTGGGGCCGCTCGCTGAGCTGAGCTGAGCTGAGCTGAGCTGAGCTGAGCTGAGCCGAGCCGAGCCGAGCCGAGCCGGGCCGAGCCCCGGGCGTGGGGGCAGTGAGGCGAGCCCGGCTCAGCGGGAGGCAGCAGCCGCGCACGGCGGAGCCGAGCCGAGTTTAGCCGCGGGCGAGAGTCCGGATGGACCGGGTCAGTCGCGGGCGCGGTTATGCCGCTGCCCGTGGCCGGCGGGCGGGGAAGTGACCTCAGTGACCGCGGGCAGCGGGGCCGGGGCTCCCGGGATGAGGTCCGTCCGTACTTCGCCCGTATCCAGCCTCAGCCGGTTTTGCCCAGCGCTGTGGTGGCGGGCAGGCCCGCTGGGCTGAAGGGCGACAGCCGCCCTTAATAGGAAGCGGCCGTGTGGGGTTTCCCCCCCAGCGCTGCTGCTGCTGCTGCGAGGTTCAGTCAGGCCGGTCCCCCCAACGGAGAGATGAAAAGTTTGTTTGCATAAACAGCAGAGCGGATGGAGAACCTGGGAGGCGAGTGAGTGCAGGGCGGAAGGCATGGTGTTTTGCAGAATATCATTAGGCAAAGAGGGAGAAGAATTGAGATGCAGGAATTTGTTTTGGGAGCAATACTATTTACATAGTGGTTGGACGGCATGAGTTGCCTCGAAGCAGGAAAGTCATACTTCTGCAGGCCAAGAGACATGAAGATAAAGATGTCAAAAAAACCTCCTCAGGTTCTGAAAACAGCCCTTATCTTAGAATCATAGAATCATTTAGGTTGGAAGAGACCCTCAGGATCATTGAGTCCAACCATAACCTAACCTAAGTTTAGCATTAAACCATGTGCCTAAGAACCTTGTCTAAACACCTTTTAAATCCCTTCAGGGATGGTGACTCCACCACTTCCCTGGGCAGCCTGTTCCAATGCCTNCCCCTCAGCCTCCTTTTCTCTATGCTAAACAGCCCCAGTTCCCTCAGCCGCTCCTCATCAGACTTGTGCTCCAGGCCCCTCACCAACCTTGTCACTCTTCTCTGAGCTCTCTCCAGCACCTCAATGTCTTTCCTGTAGTGAGGGGCCCAAAACCATACACAGGATTTGAGGTGGGGCTCACAAACAGCTGACTTAAACATATAAACATATTCATAAACATATCCACGACATATGCAGCCTTACACCATTATCTTAAAATGTTAAGCACTAATAAACACTCATCCCATTGCAATGTCAGATGGCTTGGCTGATGGAGGAGAATCCTTGAAGTATTAAACCAGCAACTCGAGATGGGTACTGGTTTCAGACGTCTTGCTGTCAAAGCCAAATTTTTTGGAACTCTTTGAGAAGGCCACTTCATTTTCAACAGCCTCACTGTCCCAAAGCGTTTTTAGATGTTGACAGGTCACGTGCTTTGCTCCATCCTTGATAAAAGTTAATATTCTTTAAACATTTGGAGGGTTTGGGGGGTGGGAGGAATGTCATGAGTGCTAGTAATTAAAAATGTGTGTTTGTGTGTGTGTGCACACAGGCTACTTCTGTTTCTGCTTGGCAGCATTTTTTATACTACTTTATATTGACATAAGTATGAATACCGATCTACGAAGAGGTACAAAGGAGTGGATAGGCAGTTGCTTATAATGAATCAGACTTCAGCTTGTACTAGAGAGGCTTCCATATCTGGAGTAAAAGGTCATAGCTGAATGATGACTTGAAGCCATCACCACTGCCAGGAGAAGTAGCTGTGCCCTCCTCTTGCTCACTGATGTTCAGGCTGGCCCCTGTATCAGCCTCTCTTTTGAAATGGTGCAATTGCTTGTGCTGCCACGTGGTGAGTTATGCAAGGGAATAGATCTATGTCCAAACTAACCCTACCCTTTTTACCTTCTGCTCTCTGCCAAAAAAGAAAAAAAAAAAGGCAACCAACCCACCAACCAACCCTATCAAAGTTGGAGTTAAGGGTTGAAGAAAGATCAGGGATGTGTCCTGCAAAAAGGGGCAATTTGCAAAACTCTGGCCAGCTATTGGTGTGAAATTTAGAAGAAAGTAGTAGAAAACAGATAATTCAGTAGTGCTTGGCAGTCTTTATGCTTCATAGTGTAATGTTAATAGCAAGGAATAATTTTTTGTAGTCTGATCAAGAGTTCAGTCTCAGACTGGCTGCTGGAATGTTAAATAGAAAACTCATATTCACAGCAGTTGTATGTTATGTGTTTGACACACAAATCGGGACTTTAAAAAAAATCCTTGAGTTCATGTAAAAATCCATAATCTAAAAAAAAAATTCCTTCCATGCCTGTGGAAACATCAGTTTCTGTTCTCCTGCAGGGATAATTCACTTCACGTTATCAAAGCTAATGCATTTGTACCTGCATCAACCACGCAGTCAGGTACATACATCTGAGACATGCCATTAGGGAAAAGAACCTGAGCAGCTGAAAGGTGGCAACTGCAAGAGGAAAAAAACCCTTAAACCTAAGCTTGTGTTTAACCTGGTTCAAACAATCCCTTTTTATATAAGACTTCCTCTAAATACAAAAATCCATTATCTCCTCTTTTCCTTTTATAGTTATCTAGTCCTTTCCTGCCATAGGTACCTATTCCAAATTATTTGTTTGAATTAAAAACTCTTTTAGAAGGAGAGTGGGTGTCACATTTCACTTAGTGTCTCTACATTTTATATGTTGGTCATCTTTTGTTCTTCCCTGTATGTATGCTACGAATCCAGAAAAAACAAGGGCTGACCTTTTCTCAGGCACTGGAGTGCGGAGGGTAGGCAGAAGCATGCCATTTCATTTTTGGGGGTTTGAGTATTACCACACGTTTAACTTTTACAATGGAGAAAGCTGCATCAGGATTTTAATAGAAGCTACTATGCAAGAACAGACTTCAAGGCAAGAAAATAATCTGTAAATTGTCTCCACAAGGAAGAGAAACACGACAGTTAATCTCTTGGAGATGCGGGGGATTCTGACTTTCAGATCCTGCTAAGCTCAGAGTTAGGTTGTCATCCCTGGGAGAAGTAAGATGCTGAAGATATTTTGCCTCAAGACAGCAGCTCCTATTTTTCGTTCACTTTGTCTCAGGCTGAAGCAAAATTGTACTTTCACCTGTGGCAGCAGACCTTTCCTTTCACCCTGTTTCCCTCTAGGCACAGCCACCACCACTTGACTGTAGTCACCACTAATAATTGTCTGTCACCAGACTTGCTTGTGGGGGTTGATTTCACCTTTGCATAAGTGGTTGCAATTTTATTGCATCCAAACAGATGTTTTACATGCATTGCACCAGAAAATTTGATCTTTAGGGAAAGGGTAGCATATGGCACTGAAATGATAGTGCTCTGTAAAATCCTTTTAAACTGCCCTCATGTGAGTTAGGTGGACTTCACAAGTGGCACCATTTTTTGATCTCACTTCTTACAAATCTCACTAAAATGTCACCCTATTGAAATGGAGACTTCAGGTTAATAGGACTTACCTGTCTTTCCCCACAGAAGGCATCTTGATGTGCAAATAGAAATTTGGGAAGGTTGCTTATGGCCAGTGGTACCAAATGCTTTGCCTAGGTTTGAAGTAGTACCTGCTTAATCACTGTAGTCATACCCCAAAAATAAGTTAATGAGAATAAAACATGATTAGTTTGCTAATATTACTATCAGAATAATATATGGGAGTGTGAACTTGCGTTATTAAAATACAAATAAAAAGGGGAAAAAACAAAGCAAACTACAAAAAAAAATCTGACACTCATCTAGAAGGTTTAGTAGTGTATTAGGTGTGCATTATAATGCAGTATTTTCTGGGTTAAAATGGGTAGAATATGAAAAAGAGTGAAATTCAGTTTTGAGTATTACAACCATAGTATTGAAGTGTATAATTTGACTTAATGCACAAGAAAATATACAGAAGTTAGTGTCCAAATTTACATGAGAAAAACCTTCAAGGAGTTAAAAAAAAATCACAATTTATTTGTATAGCTAGTAGATGCAGAGAGTCTCTTATTCGTAAGACACCTGGATTTAATTCATAGTGAATCACAAAGGACAATTGTGTAATTTAGTAGAGTCACTTAATATAGATGAGTTGCAACTAAGGAGACTTATACTTTCTTAATGATGTTTTCAAAAGTGTGAAGAGGCCTTGATTGGAGAAATGTAAATACATCCTGCCAAAATAGACTAAGGAAGCCTTTGTGCTAATTAGAACTGGTTGCTCCGTGCTTTAGTTGCAAATATGAAGAACATCTCCTTAACCTCATTGGGATATTGAAAGGATGGTTTCATTGATGTTTGGAAAGCTGACAAAGACCAGGGAGAGAGAGACAAAGTGCTGCAAGAAGTTTCCAGCTGGTGTAAGTTGTCATAGCAGAGACACCAACATGATTTGCTATATGAACCAGGGTTAAAGAGAGTTATAATGGATAATTAAAAAGGGAAGGACTGAAATTAATGTCTGTTGTGTATTAAGACGTAACCTGACCTTTCCAACATCTGCTGAAGGGTGCTTTCACCATTGCAGACTCCTGCATGATGGAATCATACAGGAATGCAAACATTTCCTACAATTTCCTCTGGCAGGCTCTTCTTTGAAGTTCTGATCCTGCAAGTGCAGTAGAAGACGTGATAATGATAATAAGAATACTTCTAAATCCTACATGTATTAGAGATATGGTGTCTGACTCACCACTTAAAACTGCAGCTTTTCTGGATGTATGTGTGTTTACATAAAACTGCACTGAAAAAGTGAAGCATAATGGATCAGGCTCAGTGGTATTACTGCTCTATCTGTGGTCACTGTACTAGCAGGAAATATTGTGCCTGTGGTTTCTACATCCTGAGTGGAAATCTGGAATTCAATAAAATATGGTCTCATTACAGCATACCTGTCTCCAACATATGTTCTCATTTTAGTGTTTCTGTACATACAGATAGCTCAGATTTATCTCCTGAGTGACAAAGATCATCCTGTTCACTGCAAAGTATGAGAAACCTTTTGTTGAGCTTTGAAATCTTACATGGAAACCTGCTATCAAATAGCGAACACAAGTTGTCACCCTGGAACAGTGGATCAGAATTGCAGATTGTGGTATTCTGAAACAAAAAGGAAACAGCAGAGTACAAAAAAGGGTCTCAGAGGGCTGGGTGTCTCCTGGGTTACTTACAACACAAGCTAACTGTTCACAAAAACGGGAGAAAAAAAAATACAAAGGTGATAGAGGTAGAATATGAAATTATATTATACAAGATACTATAGCAATAACAAACTTGTCAGCCTCAGAAGTCAGTGTTATAAAACACACCAGGCCTAGAGGAGACTGGAGCATTATGTGCACCCTGCCTGTGTCCCCCCCCAGACCTAGGAGTTTAAAGATTACATACCTTTCTATGATTGTTGTCAAATTAAGTCTGATTTAAAGAGACTACTGACAAGCAAAGCCCAGTTTATCTAGTTTTTTGGGGATCTAACCTTACTACCTCAATTTCCTGATTTTTATGCTCTCCCAATTAAAGAGTTTCAATGTCCTCCAATGTCTCTTGGTCTCTTTGGAAGCTACCCACCAAATAATCTAACATTAATCTTATTCTTCACTTCCTTTTAAAGGTTATCCAGTGTCTCTTAGCCAAGAATCCCTTTTAAATCTAGAAACCTTTAGTTTATCTTTCCTGACCCTGAATTACACTCAAGAGGATTCTCCTGATTGAGCTAACAGTTTCCCTTTATCCTGCGTGACAACACCTGATCCTCATTCCCAGCACTCTGCTGGTCTTTTCTGAAATACCTGCTGTTGAAGTGATCAGACCTAAAAATATAGGTTGCTACCTCTACTGATTTGAAAGATCCATGTATTCTCTCAAGACAGTTCACTCGCTCTTCCTCCAACATTTCCCATTTGTGCCTTGCCTTTTCCTCTGTGGAGAACCAAGCAGTGCCATTTAGAGGGGGGCCCAGGTTTGTGGCCATGTCCCTAAATGTTTGCCAGTGATCAATAAAACTTGTTGCATCATTAAATGTAAATCACGAAGGATCGCAACTGTGCAGGTTGTACAACAGGCTGTATGTATGTAGTATTTTCCCTGTCTCCCTGTGTGATGTCTGCTGTGCCAGTGTAGCCGGGCAATTCCTGCCGTGAGCTCTCGCCCCCTCGTAGTTCAGGAACATGCTGGGTTCACACTCCCTTGTATTCATTGTGTGCTGGTTTGACTGAAAGTGGGTTAATTTTCTTCATGCAGTTAGAAGCTTTTCTTTTTCGTAGCTAGCACAGTTGTTTGAATTGAGTTTGAGAACAAGAAGATAACACCCTGGGACAGAGTTAATGTTTTTCTTCAAGTAACTTTCCAGCGTTTTTGAGTTGGAACAAAGAGGATATAAGAGCTTACTGTTATCTTAGCTGTTGTCTGGGAGCCAAAGTCTTTCTAAGCGCTCTGCCCACAGGTGTCAGGCAGCTGGGAAGGAAGGGGGGCATAGATGGGATAGACCTCGACTGACATCCACACTGATCAATGAGAATATTCCATGCCATTAGCATCATGCTTCATATTTAATGAGAGTTGGGTTTTCTGACTAGGGAGGTGGAAACCTGTTCCAGTTCTGCTCTGTTTTGATGGAGTTCCAGTCAGGAGCGTTTTTTAGTTTGGCCTTTTGCCATCCTGCCATTTGGCAATTGACCTGTGGGCCTTTCTGCCTTTTGCCTTCTTTTTTTTCTTTTTTCTTTCTTTTTTTTNATTATTTTCTTATTTTATTAAACTGTGTTTATCTCAATCCATGAGTTTCTCTGTTCTCTTTTGATTCTCTCCCTTATCTGAGGGTGGAGAGAGTGTTTGATTGCTAGCTTGGGTTAAACAGTGACATCTTGATATATGACTTCTGTGAAAAAGAAACTTCACTGATGGTTGACCTACCCTGAAGCATTTCTTCACCACTTGGCAAAATCCAAAGCATACTGGCACCCTTCATTGTGTCCCGCGGGTGATCTACTGGTGAAAAGGTGCCTACGGGGGATATGGGTATTTTAGATCCCCAGCAATCATTCCAGGGCCATGTGATGACAGAGTTCCATAGTGAGTGCTCATTTCCATCATGCAAAGTCAGTGCTTTCTGAATGGAGGCATGAATGCGGTGGAAACCAGCTCGTTATCTAGGAGTGAAGAGAAATGTGTTAGCTGAAACAATTTGGTCCCCCTCATGGGTACCATGCTCTGTCTCTGCTGTGTTGACCCACTTTGTCCTATTTGATGGAGCAAAGACATCCTTGCTTCAGAGTCACAACCTTGCCAAAAGGAATAGCAAGATGAGGAGGCAGGAATATTTATCCAGTATGGCAGAGCAGCTGAAGGCTGTGTGAAGACATGGTCCCTTATTTCGAGCTTTGGTGTTGCAAAAAGGTCTGTATGTGACAAGTGAGTCAGAAACTATAAAGTCTGTGCTGTCTGAGCTGTGAAAGGTTCTCAGCTATGGTGTGTTTAAGGTAATAAGTGGCATGGACTTGACCTGCTGCTAGATCAGACAAGATGCTTTACACAGAATCACAGAATTATTAGAGTTGGAAGGGAGATCATCTGGAGATCATCTAGTCCAACCCACCTGCTAAAGCAGGTTCACCAGAGCAGATCGCACAGGAATGTGTCCACGTGGGGTTTGAACGTCTCCAGAGAAGGAGACTCCACAACCTCTCTGGGCAGCCTGTTCCAGTGCTCTGGCACCCTCACAGTAAAGAAGTTTCTCCTCATGTTTAGATGGAACCTCCTGTGCTTCAGTCTTTCCCCATTACCACTCATCCTGTCGTTGGGCACTGCTGGAAAGAGTCTGGTCCCATCCTCTTGATACCCACAATTGAGATATTTAAAAACATTGGTAAGATCCCCTCTCAGCCTTCTCTTCTCCAGGCTGGACAGACCCAGCTCTCCCAGTCTCTCTCGTAAGAAAGATGCTCCAGACCTCTAATCATTTTTAGGTGGAGAAGAGGAGGTTGTGGAAGATTTTAGGCTTGTTGGTCATTCTGCATTAAGTGAAAAGGAAGGTAATGTAAGATTTTGGTAGGAAACAGAAAGGGGAGGCTGAAGAGATGGCTATCTAAACAGGGAAGAAGGAAAAGAGCAAAACAATTCTAAGGAGCATATAAAGAGCAGTTGTGCCTTGGAAATTAATAGCCAGTTAATCCTGTATAATTTTTGTGTCAATGTTTAGTGGATCACAAGAAATTGGAAAGGTTGGTGTGTTAATAGTGATAAACCACAGAGATACTCTAGGCAGTTTTAGACATCTGCCAATTTTTTTTTTTTTGGAGTCACTTGCTACAAGATTAGTGAAACAAACAGCCATTCAGCATCTCCTTCAATCAGTTGCAACCAGATAAAATTTCCAATGGCTTCAGCTAAATGTTTGCAGTTAGAAGAAAATGTTCAGCTCATGAGTGGGCCTACAAGTTACTAGAGTCTTTGGTATTACATCACTGCAGACAGAAGAAAGGATTAAACAAGTTGCCAGGATTATATTCCTCCTCTACTGATCCACTTTCAGCAAAACTGAAACTTTGTCTGACTTCAAAGAAGCTATTTTAAAAATCACAATTTTCAGGAAGGAATGACGTTATTTTGCCTGCTTTACCAGAATGAATGCTCCTCTGCTGTGCACAAATGAGCTGCTTGCCCTAGTTGAACAAAAGCTATGATGAGGGCTTTGATCAGTGTTGACAGTGTTCCTGCAGTATTTCAGTGTCTCATTCCTTTGTGCTTTCTAGAACCACTACTAATGACGTTGGTTAAGAGAGAGTGTAAATTACAATAAGATGGCCATCTCCAGAGAGTGCTGAATTGGTCTGTTGCAAGGATTCTTTAATTATTAATTTCATTGCTGCAGATTTTTTTTGGTTTATTAATGTCTCAGGACAAAGAGATCCTTTGTGAGCTCCTTAAAGCACCAGTCATCTATATTACAAAATTTGTCCACTTCAGTCCACAGAAACCCCTTTTACATTAGTGATGCACCAATGCTCTTGTTTAAAGGGTTACATTCCACACTGGGTTTATTTTTCCTTGGAGACAAGCAGGAAATCTGTCACTAATTTCCTTCCAGCCAGCTCTGACTGCCTTTTCTCAGTCCTCTTAATCCTCTGTACATTTCTTCTTCTCCATTTTATCTTCTGAAGACAGGCCTGGTTCTCTTAACTTTGTTCTTGTGTTTCTTTCAAGGTGTTCTTCCTCCTTCTGACACAGGTTCAAGTTGGCACTTGGCAGAAGAAGCAGGTTGCCTGCTCTCCCTGCAATACATCCAGTGTTTCTGAGGTGGACACGGACCTTGTGTACATCTGTTTCCTCACTGAGCATACCTCCTCTTTCCTGCCCAGATATCTTTGTTTTTACCTATCTTCGCATTGCATGTGGCACGTCCAAAACTTTGCTTCCCCTTTTCACACCTAAACCCTTTCTCTTAATACCTTCTCACTTGCTGTGCAAGAAACCTCTCCAATCCTCCTTGTCAAGTCATCAGCTTCTCATTAAATCATCTACCTTCAGGAGCTGCGTATTTGCAATTCAGCATTTCCTGTTGTTGCCATTGCCAGGAGTTGCAGTCCTGTTGCTGCAACGTTCTCATCACCTCACATCTCATCACTCACTGACAGAGCCAAACTGCTCCCGTCTCTCATGGCATTTCTGTACCTTCAATTCTTTCTGCTTCTTGCTTGGGTTCAGCTTTGTGGCTCAGCAGAACTCTGTCCTGGATTATTTTACTTGTCCCATTTTATCCTTTGCCTTATTCATGGTGCCGTATCATTCTGTATCTTCTTTCTTACTGCTTCTCAGCCTCATGCATTTTTTATGTCACTTTGTTCTTCAGGCTTCTCAGGCAGAAAGCCCTGCTCTTCCCTGTATCCCCTTGAGTCTTTTTGTATCCACCTTAATAGTCTCTCTCAGCTGCTGTCCTAGAAAGTGTATTTTTTCCAGGTTAGAAAACTCTTCAAAGTGCAGCCTTTGTGCTCTCAAAAAGCAGAAGCTTACCCACCTGCTCTTTAAAAGTAAGGAGTGCACTTGAGAGAGAGGTATTTTTGCAGATGTAGAGCTACATTCTATACTGTTCACCGGGGCTCCTAGGTTGGTCATCTAAAGACTGACAGACTTCATGTAAGGTCACTTTCGAACATTTTGGCAAATGGTTTAAACTCTTCCCTATTTTATTTAGGTGCAATTCTAAAATATTTGGGGGACTTGTTCCCACTTAATACAAGGCTAAAATTGCTGTTAAACTTAGGTGTTGGTGCTCCCTAGAGAAAGAAAGAAAAAAATTATTCAGCTGCAACCCTTTGAAAAATGCATGTATACTTTTAAACATGGAATGACAATTGGAAAAAATACCTAATTTGAGGGAGTGGGTGCAAAGGAAATATATTAGGAGTAGACATGAGAAAAAGTTAAGCTTCCCTTTCTCTCTTTTATGCTCCTCCTTTACCAGTGCTGTGGAGACTGAAAATAACTCCACTCTCAGTGATGTCATCACCATTAGATGCACGCTGTCAGCTTAATTTGTTTTCTGACTTCAGCAGAGGAAATAGAGTCTGACTGCTGACTCACTTGTTAAGTCTGAAGTAAAGTAGTTACTATTTGGCCATGAGTTTGGAGCTTTAAATATCCCCCCTCCTTTGTAGCAGGTACAGCTACTCCTTTTCATGAAGGAAAAGGGAAATGAGGAGTCTGAAATAACTCTGCACTTCGTTATCTTAGAGAAGATGTTGTCTAAAGCAGGAATAGATAAGATTTATGCAAAGTTGCCCTACTGAATAGTTTTCTTCTTTAATACTAGGCTGCAGCGGTGCTCTAGCTGTTGGTTGTCTGGGGTGGATGAGTTGTTACCTTAACCTCAGCCTCAGCAGCTGACGCAGTAGCTCTGGTGTCAGCAAGCAATGGTTTGGCTGCAGATCCATTGCTCAGATGCTTTTATTTTACTTTCTTGGCCTGCCACCTAATGTCTCTGCAAGCTGAAGTGAAGAAGTCTTGTGGGAAAAGAGTGTGCAAATGGACCCTCTTTTGTCCGTTTCATTATCCTTTGTTTTCCATGTATCTGTGAGGCTGGGCAGAATTTCTCTTGCCCACAAAGAATATTTTTGATGTCTACATGACATATTTTATGAAAGAAAAAAAAAAAGGTTGCAGTTTAGTTTGGACTGGCAAAGTAGCAGCAAATGGAGACTTTTCCTGACAGTATACTTTTTTTTGGCTGTCCTGTATTTAAGTACCCAGGGCCAGATCCTCTGCTGGCAGAAGATGAAAAGGGCTCCAGATTTTTTAACTAATTTGCATCTTCTGGGGATTTAAAGCTCTGGCTGCCACTGACTCACCTAAGCAAAGTGAAGTTGTGTCCATAATCAGAAGATAAGGCTTATTTGAATGCAATGAAGAGCTCTAAATATTTAGAGCAAGGAAGAACACACACAAGAAATAATAATAAGAAAAAGGATACAGATTGTTTCAGTCATGTGGTTTTCCCCAGGATGTTTAAGTAGCGTTGCCTTAGTTTCAATTTATTTTTCTGTAATCCTTAGAAGTTATTTAATATCAGATCTAACATTATTTTCTCCCTTTAGCTTGGTTACTTTTAGTTCCTCCTTCTAGAGTTTAGGTTGGGAGCTATTCCTTCCTGATTTTTTACCCTTTTGTTAGGATACAGGAGAAAAACATGCTGCCATATTGCTGAATTCTCATGGACTCAATGAATCAGTTTTTATTTGTCAGACTTTTAATCATGTGTGTGTATTTTAGTGATAGAACTGTGTATTTCTGTAGGAAAAAAATTAATTATAGAAATTCATGTCAGAACAATATTAACAATACTCTTTTATAGCTCTTCCTCCAGGGATTAATTTAAATTGTTTAATGTATCTTCTTGTAAACAAAAATGAAGACTAATGAAAACTATGAAAACTAATGGCAACATTTCATTTAAATACAAGGTACATGGGAAGGTAATATACTGGTACATTAAAACAATTAATACAATTCTTTTCCCATTGAAACCATAGGTATAATTCAAATAAGTATCTACAGGAGAAAAACTCAATCTAACTTTTACACTTTCATTTTAAAATGGCGAAATTCATTCAGATGTAGAGGATCACTGCCTAGCATCCTTCAACTTAGGAGCTGTCAAAACAGCTGCCTGGTCTAACACCATGCATTTAAAAGACATTGTCTCTGTGCTAAGCATCAGGTGCTGGCTCTGTGGGCATTTTTAGGATGATGTGGAAAAGGCTTTCATCCTAATCCTGCTGACTGTGGTAGTATAATTTAATCCTGATTTAGGAATCCCTCTAGGTTCAGGTCAGGATGAATGCAGGATGAGGAAAGTTTACGGTGGTGGCTTAGATATTAATGTCTCTGGCTTAAATGGATTACACCAATACACACAGTTTCTGTGGAAATACCTGAGTATTTCTTTTCCAGCCTGTAATGATTAGAGAAGATTAATGAATACTTAATTTTGCTTGTGCACTGGTAAAGGACTTGAACTTAGAGAACCAAAATTTCCATGCTTCAAGCGCTGTATGTCATAAACAAGACTAGGAGAGACTTCATCTTCTGTCCTGTACTGGCATCTAAAATTTTCATGCTTAGCCTCACTTTTCAACTCTGCAAACAGTTTGGTGAACTCTTTACATAGACTACTCTGCGTTCCATAAAATGGCTTATACTCATCTTTTGAAAGGCAAAGACCACTGAAAGCTCATGGAAGTTTTGTCTGACAAAGAACCAAATAAACTTTAAGTAGAAACCTCAGGATTTGGTCCAGAAAAAGCTCAAGTAGGTCATTCTTCACTGTTACTATTGGCAGTTACTGAGCATGGTAAACAAGCTGAAGGAGATTTCAGCTAAAGAAAGATTATCTGGAAAATAAAAAATGTTAGAAATAATAAGTAAACAGAACTGCAAGAATTAGGAACTTGGCCTTCTTAGTGGTTTTTAAGTTGTTCAAAACCATACTATGAGCATATTATTTTGTGTACTATCATATTGTTCTGGTTTGTATTTGGTGAAGTTTAAAAAATTGTAATAACTGTGTTGAGCCTTCATAGAGGTGTGTTCAAACTTGCTGAATTTCTACACCTAAAGGCTGGAGGAGCATAAAGGCCACTTAAGCCATTTTTATGTTTGATACTGTGTACATTAGCTAAATGTGCATACAAAATGCAACAGAAGTGAAGAAACTATGGAAGGAAAATTCTTCTTGCCTTATGCACTGTGTAATTTTGCTTACAAAACAGAGTAAAGCCCAAGTTTTCTAAAGGTAATGTCTCAGATCAGGCCCTGAGATAAGCTGTGTATTTGTTTCATCCGTTGGTTCCTGGAACATCTACTGATTTGTCCTGCTGCTTCTTTCTCATGGGTTAACTGTTTGTATGAGCAATATTCAAAATAGTACCTGGGCAGCAGCTGACCTGCATGCTTTGTACATGTAAGCAAAGCAAAAGAGTTAGAAAACTCAACACAAGTTCAGCAAAAGGTAGTTCAGCTTGACTTTTTAGCTGGAGGAAGAAGCTAATACTAGTGTTAATGACATGCCTTTAAAAATGCAAATCTTCATTACAGATATTGTTCCCAACCCAAAATCAGTTAGATTTGCTGTCTGTCACAATTCCTAGTTGCAATTCTTAAGCACCAGGAACTGCCTCCATACAAAAGGCTGCAATCAAGGACATGCCAAAATTAAATAGATGCATGCATCAACATGCTTATTATAACACTTATGATGTAATAAGTGCCAGGTGGATGCATGGACTGTAACAGAATAAAAAAATACAGAGCTATCCCAGCTTCAGGCATTTATATTGTTTTTTAAAGATGTTTAATGCCCTTTTTCAGAGGCATTGAGACAACGTACTTTCAAAAATTTTTCTCTAGGCTGGAGAGGCAGGGTTAATTAAGGTTGAAGAATGTTGTTTTTTCTAGCTTGATTTCAGCACACTTTGATGGCAATGCAGCTAAACGTCACTGTCTGAAAATTGTAAAGTAGAATGTGGCAATTATCATTTTGTTATTTTGAGGTATGTGCTGTTAACTTTTAATGGTCTTTGAAACCTGTAAACAATAGAAAGACAGATAAACATTTAGTTTATATGTGCTTGTATGTTGGGTCACTGCCTGAAGATGAATTTGAAAAAATGAGGGAAAAAATATTAGTCATTTGAAATCAACCTTACCATTGTATCTGGAAGAGGCCTTCTGTACTCAGACAGTATTTTCTCAAGTGGGACAACAAACAGTCGCATTTATCGTGAACAAGCCTCTACCAAGCTTCTAACCCCTTGGGGAGCCACTGGCAGGGCCCATGTCTCAGGCTTCTACTTCTACATACAGACCTTTCTCACCACCCTAAATTCACTAGGGGCATGCAGATATGAGGAAGAGAGAACGTAGCTGGCAGAAGTTTCTTCTCTTGCATGAGATCAGTGTTGTATAAAACAGTTATCCAGTCGTTTTAAGGACCTGGTGGGAATCCTTCCACTCAATGCCACACAGCTCTGCCCCAAATTTTGAATACTTTTTGCCCAGAAAGCAAGAGTGCCCCTCCTTTCGGCTCTCAGCCATGTATTGGGTGGCATGGCAGGAGACGCCCGTCTGCCCTCCATCCCATCACATCTTAGACACAGCCTTGAGTGTCTGGACAGATTTCACTGCAGCCTCAAAGCTGAGTGGTACAAGAGGGGTCCAACCAAATCAGGTCAAGAAGCAGACAGATGGATGCACCTAAATATGATGTATCTTTCAGAGCATTGCACGGGAAGCCACTGTGTGCCGGCTGACAGTGGTGGGCAGTCAGCAGTGTGCTGGTGAACCTTCACACTTCGGGCTGAAATGTTAAAAAAACAAACAACCTCTAAACCAAACAGACTGAAAAAGTGAGTCCCAGAGCTTCGAAGTGCCAAAATACCTGCGGTGATAAGAGCAGGAGGGTTGTGGTCAGGGCAAAGGCTGGGAGTGGGCCTTATAGCAAAACTCAGAAGAGGGCCAACTGGGTAAACTACAACAACCAGGGAGCTGCTCAAACAAGCAGGTTCAGAGAAAGTCACAGTGTCTACCTTCCTGACCCTGGAATGGGTGGACAGACCTAGACCTATCTTGCTCACCTGCCTCATCTGATAAGACATGGCTGCTGGGCTCCTTAACCTGGGATTTTCATGCAGGAAAACACTCAATTTAACTTCTAACCGTGATTTTCTTTTAGATAGTGACAACAGTTTTTCCATAGATAGTGTGGGGTTGTCCCACATCTGTCCTGGCTTTGCCCGTTTCAAACGATGGGAAAGAGCACAGAGGTGCAGTGAAAGGCTGTTTTGCCACCATTTCTCTAGCCCTGCTTGGCCTTCCCATGCCCACACTCAGGAACCATCAGAGAAGTGATCCTGGAAGAAAAAGCGCGTGCTCAGATAATAAAGAAATGCCTACGTATCTTTTCCTCTTTAAAGTTTCTGAGTGAGGAAAGCCATGGTAGTGAGTATTTATTGTTTCTTTGGCATCTAGGAGAAAGTGTTTTCCTCAGCAGCTCCCTTTGCCCTGCCTGCAGCTATGGCCCAAGCTGTCCCATAATCTGTGCTATCAAGGATTCCCCAGAGCAGTTCACCCAGCTTCAAAGCTGTCTCAGGTCTAGGTCTGTCCATCCATTTGTTCCAGGACCAGGAAAGTGAACAGTAGTCTAGTCCTTTTCTTCTTCCTAATGTCCCTTCCAAGCCCTGTTGCTGTCTCCCAGTCCATCCTTTTCTATCCCAACTTAACATCTGGAGTAACTTAGTCTAAACGGTTTTTGTGAAAACACATCTCATGTATTTCTCCAGCGTTGGGTAATTCAAGGTTGAGGGGGTCAATGTTCATGTAGAGTGGGTGAACCTGATTGACAGTGTGGGAGACTGGGTTTTCATGTGTTTGGGTTGGCCAGAGATGATGTAAGCTCAGAGAGAACTGGAGAGAGAGAAATGGGACTTATAGGGCTAGTGTGAGACAGAGAACTGGCCCCAAGGTCCTGGGCAAGGGCTGGGTACTTACATGGGAATATGGCTTACATGTCCTAGAGTCTGCATGACCTTTGGTTTTAGACATCAAGTTAGTACCAGGGATTTACTGGAGATAGATAGGATGAATCACAGTGTAGGATTTATCTGCCTAAATTACATTAGACAGATACTTTAAAGTTGATGATCCTGGCCACTAAAATTTACATGGCTAAAATTGTATGAATGCAACCGTTCCCTGTAGAAATATCCTGGGAAAAGTGTTGTGGGAATGATGGAGGGGATAAAGTGCTTTGGGGTATAATAACTGATCAGGATCTGACTATGAGCCACTAATGAGAAGCTTCCTTGAAGCACAGTGCTTAAATGTATCAACTGAGGTAATTGTAGAAAAAAATTAGACGTATTCATGCAGGTGTTTGTGACTCTGCCAAAACCTCATCTGGATTGTGTGCCCTTCTGAGCATCAATGACTGAGGGAGAGGGAATTCAGAGTGGAACAGGTGCAGAGAAGTGATGACTGTAATGAAAAGTGTTTTAGAGAAGACACCTTGCTCAGCTTAGAAAAGCGAAGGCTGAAGGAGGCCATGGTTACTCTCTGTGAATGCAAAACAGGTAAAATACCTGGAAGGGAGGGAGCCATTTATGCTAAAGAACAATACTGGCACAGGAATGAATGAGTGTAAATTTGCTATGAATAAACGTAGATTGAAAGCTAGGATGGTTTATAGCCATCAGAGCAATCAAATTTTGGTTGTTTTAAAACAATGAAAATAAGAGAGAACAGAATCTATGTAGTTTTAAAACAGAATGTGGCAGGAATCTAAAATGGAAGACACAGGTTGTTTGCCTGTAATAGCAGATAGGTAGAACTTTATACACCAGGAAATTCCATCCAATCCATTACTCCTGGGTCAGTCTTTAACCTTTCTATTTGGGCAGACATAGCCAGTGGCAATTACAGCTGAAACTAAAGCTAAAATTGAAATATTAGTGGCTTGCTGTGAGAGGGTGGGTAATTATTTAGAAGACAATATGCCTCTGCAGATACCAGAATCAAATTCCTGCTGGCAGCATTCAGGTATTTAGGCAACATACAAACACGATTAGATGAAGACAGCAAGGGTAAGGTAGGGAATAAAAAATAATGCCTTGTAAACGGAGATTAAGTTATATAGGTGGCATCGCAAACACCATTCTACCTTGACTTCAGCAAAGCANAAGGAGTAAGACATCAGGGGAAAAAGTATTTTCATTTCTACATGTTCCTTAAAACTCAAACTACTCAAGGACTCCAAACTTGCACCGTACTGCAACCAAGACAGCAAAGCACCACACAACTTCTGTGCTCTGAAAGAAAACCTTACTGGTGGCTAATCCCCATGGCTGGAATAGGATATATTGGACTAGGTGGGCCAGAGTTGTCCATTTTTAAATCTCTATGATAGTTATTTCTGAGAATTAATGGCATTTCTATACTATCTTCACTTCAGTGTATTATTCACCCCCAGGAACAGAGAGCACAGTTTAGGATCTCTGATTCTAAAATTAGGTAGTGAAAATCTGCAGAGTGTGATCCTCAGAGGTCAAAAAGAATGGCACAGAAACGAAAGAAAATAGATGTTAACATTAAAACCAACACTGTCCACCTTTATTTTTTGACCCCATGGACTAAAACTACTTCAAACATTTGTACCACACTAAGCAGCTCTGCAGGATTAGTACAGGGATTTTTGTTTTTTCCCTGTGGAAAAAGGAGTCTTAAAGTCTTTCAGATGAGAAGTGCCTCAAAGGTAAACACTTTTCCAACAAGTTCTGCATTTTTGGATCTGAATTTCAGCAGTGAAGATTCCGGATGCTATAAAAACGTTAATGTAGTGCAATATAGTATTAAGGCCATGTCTCACTGATGCAGACTGTACTGGTTTAGCCACCCAGCCTGACAAACTGCTGCCACTGCCAAGCCAATATATCTTTTTTTCCCCCATAATTATACCCTTTTTATCCCAGAGTGAGATTTCTCAGACATGCTATTGTTGTCAGGGACATAAGATCATTGCCACTATGCTGAAAACTCTTCCCTGCCCCCACAATGCATTCAAATGGATCTTAGCTTTTATTGAACAGTGGTTTCGTAACCACAGATTGAACAAAGTGTAGTTGAGCTTAATAGAAGTGTTACAGTATGGACGTGGCCATTTTCTTATTTAACTCTGAAAAAAAGTCTCTGTACAATACTATTTGTTCTTTTTATCCACCAGCATTCCCTCTCAAGACTCAGATGGAGTATCAAAATTAAAAAAAGAAGTCTTTGACTGGAGTAGGGTAAGAAATATGGGTGTCATGCCAGAAAATAATTAAAAGTGAAAACGAATTGGAATGCTGTATTGCATGTAAAACACCTTCCAATTATGCCAACAACTGATAAGCAGTAATTGGGTTGATGTTGCTGTTATTCTCAGAAAGGCGCTCAAAGGTCCAGATTTAAAAAAAAGGATCATTTTCATTGTATTAAATCGCACTGTAATTGACAGAAATGATCTTCACTGATCTAAAAGTAGAAGACCAGCTAGCCTTTTCAATGGCAAACTATTATGGAAAGTCTTATGACATTCAATAGCAGCCATGGCTGGCAATGCCTGGTGGTCCGTACAGGCAATGCTTCGCCATGGCAGAAAGGTGCTTGGTCCTCAAGAACGAGCACAAGCTCCCGACTAACAGCAGGCTCCTGCTTGCAGGTTCTCATCCTCAGGGTGGGGGTTCAACCACCCAGACACCTGCTGGAAGGGCAACACAGCATCTGGCAGGAAACCCAGGAGGCTCCTGGTCTCCATAGGTGATGAGTCCTCATGGAAATGCCAGATGAGCTGAACAGGGTCAAGGATTGATTCAAGCTGCTGCTTACAAGCAGCAAAGAGCTTGTGGCAGCTCTGGTCACACAGGGCAGCCCTGGATGTAGCAACTACAAGACGCTGGAGGTTGGAGTCCAGAGGAAGGCTGGAAGGTGAGCAGAGGACCCTGGGCTTTGGGGGAGCAAACAGAGGCTTGTTCAGGGATTGCCTGGCATGATCTGGGGAGCTGCTGTGAAGGGGAAGGGTGCCCAGGACTGCTGTCTTGTCTCTAAAGGCAACTTACTGAGAGCTGAGGAATCTTGTCGTGTGGAAAAACTGAGAATTTCAGAAGAAGGTCTGCATAGATAGACAGGGAGCTTCTCATTGAACTAGCACACAAGAATGGAGTGGAGAAGAGGTAGAAAAAAAGGACAGGCAGTATTAGGTACTTAGTGTCAAAATCAGGAAAGCCAAAGCCCAGCTGGAGCTGAGACTGCTGAGGTGCTCTGATGGGAACAGGACAAACTCTGTGGGAATGCTAATTTCAGAGTAAGTTCAGGAAAAGCACAGGCCCATCAACAGGTAGACAAGAAACCCTGGTTACAATGGAGAAAAAAAGGCTTAACTATTAAATGATTTCTTTTTGTCTCAGTCTTCATAAGCAAAGGCTGCTCTGGTACTGGCATGATTTGGGATGGAGAGAGGCAGCCCTCCCTCAGTGGGGAGGGGACAAGCAAGTTAGATACTTGAAAGAAGTTAGATGTACTCAAAACCATGAGGTTGGGTAGCATTTACCTGGCCAATGCAATGTGGGATCAGTATATGCGGAAAACATTTTTAAATTGAGGTTTTTTAAATAGCAAGGGAGCTGTGCAGAAGAAAATGGAACATTCTTGTGAACAATTTTAGCTGTAACTGAGCTACATTAGCTGCATTGACTATTATAATGAAAGAAATTCCCAAAACTGAGCAAGCTGTGGGATTTAATTTTCATATTTCTTGTCCTACTTTTATGTTTATAAGACATTACATACAGCAGCCTTCATTTCTAAGAGCTGGAATTTGGTGTATCGTATTTCTGAAACAAAATAGAAAGTTTTGCTGAATTTATCACGGGGGGAAGAGGGAAGAATCTAACAGCTGGTGAAATGTTGCTTTCAGAATCTGGACTTGATATGAGCTTTCACAGCTTCCCCGGGTGAGATAAGCTGGTACTCTGGTGAAATACTTGTTTGACATCTGGGGAGGAACTGCTGTGAGGAAGTGAGCTCTTACCATCTGTGGGCCGAGTCCTGAAGTTTCTGCTCAGTTTTAGCTCAGCCAAACGCTCATTTGACTCAGTTGGATTTCTCTTCAAAACTTAGATCTGTACAAGGACTGTAAGTTGTGATCAAACTGCCTCCCTCCTCCCCCTCCCCAAATTTACAGACCATCCAGCTTATGAGTTGTCGCTTTTGAATACCCGTTTCCACAGTCTGGCATCCAATCTGCCTAAGATTCCAATCCCACTCATCCCAGCTCATCTTTCTCTGTGTTTTTAAACCCGGCTACCAACCTTGCTCTCCATGCTTCCCAAGTACTGCCTTAGCAAGAGGAAGAGCAGAATGGCAAAAGAGAGGGAGTAGCTACCTATCTCATACTGTCATCTTTCTCCTAGAAGGGTGACCGTTTTGGCTGTATCTTCTCTGCTATTTCCCCAGAACGTGTAGAAATATAATCTCTTGGAGATCAGTAGCTCTCTCAAGTTAAGGTAGATTTAGCCAGAGGGTTCAAAAGTGAAGGTGGGCAGGCAGACAATGTGGTCAGATGAGCCCCATCTTATTCAGAAACCAAGCTTAACATATGGTGAATCTAAGAAGGAAGAGAAAAAAGGAAGCTAAGGCTGGGAGTGAGAGATACAATCGAGTCTCATTTTCCCTTTCTTTTGCATCATTGGGAATTTTGCTACTTGGTTTGAACACAAACAGAACTGGACCCTAATTCGGCTATGCATATTTCAAAGAAACGCATTTAATTTAGGAGGTGAATAGTGAAATTATAATTTAAAAAGAAAAATGAGACATTATAAAAGAAGCATTGATGCTTGTTCCTTTTTAAAAATTTCTGTTTGATATTAATATTTGGACATCTATTGACACACTAATAACTACTTTGAGGAACAATTAAAGGAAAAATGACTGGCTTTGGGGCTAGGTGAAGATATAAAATTAGATGTCTTGATACACTGAAAGAAATAGAAAAACAGAGATAAATATTATATTACCAGTTAAGAAACAGTGAAAGGGACTCTTTTAAGACTGAATGCATAACCTTAGCATTACTATTTTCTGTCTTGCTGTGTTTAGGCAATTTATGTGTTCTTTAAATGTATGTGCTTTTAATGAACATACAGAAGATACAGCATCAATGTATACACTGAGATCAATTTGCTTTCACCTGGGTTACCAGCTGTACGTTTTGAATGCCTATAATGGCATCCCAGGGTGTACTAGAAGGGGGGTGGTTAGTAGGTCGAGAGAGGTTTTCCTCCCCCTCTACTCTGCCCTGGTGAGACCACATCTGGAATATTGTGTCCAGTTCTGGGCCCCTCAGTTCAAGAAGGACAGGGAACTGCTGGAGAGAGTCCAGCGTAGGGCAACTAAGATGATTAAGGGAGTGGAGCATCTCCCTTACGAGGAAAG
>VWYH01003979.1:87493-184934 GCA_013399365.1 Pampusana beccarii
CTGGAGACATTCAAAACCCGCCTGGACGCCTTCCTGTGTAACCTCATCTAGGTGTTCCTGCTCCGGCAAGGGGATTGGACTGGATGATCTTTTGAGGTCCCTTCCAATCCCTAACATTCTGTGATTCTGTGGTTCTGTGATTCTGTGATAATGAAATGTAGTTATTACAGAGTTTTAGTGTCCTAATTTTTTAAGCCTAAAATTATGCTAGGATATTTTCCAGCAACATCATCCATGTTAACAAACTTTCAATCTGCTTCCTTCAGATTCGGTACAGGACAAGCACTTGCTTTGTTATTCTGACCACACAGTTTCATAATCATTGAGCACTAATGTTATTAGTCCTTGTGGACCTCACTTGGCAGAGTTGAGCTAAGCAGCAGTTAAGGCTTTCATTCGGGTAAGAGCTTAAGTGTATGTTTAAAGTTATGCGAATTCTGCTGGACAAACACATCCCTTCTCCGACTCCTGCCGAAGGTTGCTGTGATTCACCACACATATTTATGCACAAGGGAGAAAAGGCAAAAAGAGAAGAGGAGAAGCTTTTCTGAGTCAAACTCATCTTCCTAGGAGCCTACAAATGACTCCAGGCACCTGTGATGTGCAACCTCCAGGTGTTTGGAGGTGAACCAGGAAGGAACCGATTCTGCTACTTCATTCCTTGAGGATCCAGAGAATATGCAGGCTTGTTAAATAAGAATCCATGGAGGTTTTCTGCAGGGTTATTGTGCTGACATTGGCAGGCTACGGGTCTTAAAAAATCGGACTAGGCATCCTCTGACAGAAGAGTATCTACAGCCTGATAACCTTCTTTGTTCCTGCTTCTTTCTTCCTCCTGTCTTCTTCCCAAAATGGGTCGTCAGTGTTATTATCTCCAGGTGTCTTTGCCAGGGGCTCAGCATCTTCTCACAACATCATTTTTTACTTAGTTATCACTGACCTGAGGTATTCAGAGCTGAATGGCCTGGGCAATAGCCAAGGATATCCAAGAGTGACACATGAAAATGACTGATCAGGTTTCGTTATCCCTGCTCACCCTGTGCTTGATGCAAGAACTGTCCTTGTCTCCTCCCATGGATTCTGTGTCAACGGAGAGGCCAAATAGGAGAGGAGGCAAAAGAGACCCACACTCAAAATGATGTTTTCAACCTGACCTCTATATTTAGATGCCTGATGCGATGTAAAAGCCAAAGAAAGAGACATTTCACAGAGGTCTGCAGTAGTTGAGGCTGTTATATGGGCTGCCATACATCATACAACTTTCAGTCCTAGGCAGTAAGCTGTCAAATTGGCTGAAGCACCATAGGAGTTAAAGGGAAAATTCACTATATAGGACGAACAACTATATACAGTGGAGCTTCATGAGCTTATAAAAGCTGCTCTTGATTATGGAGGAAGAGAATGGCTAGGATCCGAGACTGAACTGTTAAAATGCCACTTCCTCACCTGATTTGAAGATTCCAGTTTTGGACTGTACTTAAAGCTGTAACCGGCGTTTTGAAAGGAATTTATCTCAGAGCATGAGGAGTGACTAATACCGTTATTCTCTTTTTAGATTGCTTGCACAGTTTCTCTTTCTGATCAGTAAGAAGAATTTTCTACTCAAAAGGCCCATCTACTTGCAGCCTCTGCATTCATAGTCAAGGATTACTTTCATTTAAGTCATTACTTGGATAATTTTCAAAATGTGCTCATAATTTACCTTTCCCATATCCCTTTTGCCCTTATTCTCCTCTGGCTTGCACTTCACAGAGTGCTGTCCAAAAAGGAGAGAGGTTCCTATGACCTTGATTCTCCTCCTGCAATAGTTTTAGTGTGGAGTTTCAAAACTACCCCTCTTGTGAACTTCCAGCTCCATTTCCCTTCTCTAAAGAAAGGGACACCCTTCATTAAAAGGGCTATCACCTCCATAGTCTATAACTGAGAAATTCAAAAGCCAGTAAAAAAAACTTTGAACTCTTCTGCTGCTCAGGAGTTGTGCATTGGCTTAAACGTCAAGGTTAACAGTCAAAATTATGTGTAGGCAGTGAGCACGTCCACACATCAAAATCCAGCTTGAGACACCTGTGCTTCAGAAAAGGGAAAGCCTTCCTTGTCTTGCTCCTTTCCAAGACATTACAGTATCACAGAATCACAGTATCACAGTATGCTAGGGATGGAAAGGGACCTCAGAAGATCATCCAGTCCAATCCCCCTGCCGGAGCAGGAACACCTAGATGAGGTTACACAGGAAGGCATCCAGGTGGGTTTTGAATGTCTCCAGAGAAGGAGACTCCACAACCTCCCTGGGCAGCCTGTTCCAGTGTTCTGTCACCATCACCATGAAGAAGTTTCTTCTCAAATTTAAGTGGAACCTCTTGTGTTCCAGCTTGATTCCGTTACCCCTTGTCCTATCATTTATTGCCATGTCTGCTTTTAATAAGCTCCCTGTTTATTGCAAGGCAGTGCAGTTACCAGTGGCTCAAGCTTTGGCAGTTTGTGGCTGATCTTTTTCTACTTCCCAGTTTCAGAAGAGATCACCACATTTGGTTTGAACTTCCCTTCCAGCAGATGGTTGTCTCAGTTTCCCAATTAGCTCCTCCAGCATCGTCAGGCCTGGTAACACTTTCTCTTCCTAAAGGCACTTGTGCAGAAAAGCCTCTGGCCTTTGCAGTTCCTTTCTGGGGCTGTTGCAGCCTCTCAGAGGGAGGCGGCCTGTTTGGGAGTGTGAAGGAATAAAGCTCATCCTTAGAAATGCATCTCGACCCAAATACAGAGTTTCTCTATCCTGAGAAGCCATTCCTGGAACGAAATATTCCTATCTCTGCTCTGTACGTAGCAATTGCTGTGAGCTTAATCTTCATTTGTTCTTTATTGATTTTACATTTTGAATTTGTTGAAAATTACAGAGGTTTGATGTAGCACATACTTAGTTACAGGATTCTTTTTATAGATTTCGAAGAGCTCTTTATTATTTGACAGTTCTCATTCAGTAGGAGGTAGACATTTCTGGCTCACAAATTGGTAACATTATTTTGTTTTTCTTTCATAAGTAACACTTAACTAGTGTTTCTAATGACATTGCAGCTAAACAGATTCTAAATATGACAAAGTGTTGAAAAAACTGATGTGCAGGGGAAGTCGTATAATTGAATAAAATGTTCACTTCTTATGCCCAACACTTTAATCTAATCCATCCATTCAAAGCCTAGAGCTTTCTTGGTCTTTCAGCTGCACTTATCTGATAAATGAGCTTTTAAAAATAGACACGGGACTAAATTCAAAAAGAGTATTCAAACATCTAAGTACCGGGAGGGTGTAGATAAACTGGAGCTTATATTAAAAGCAGCTACTCTGCTAATAGTCTACAAAACCAAAAATAGGCCTGAAGTTGAATCATTTATTGAAATATCGTATTAGGTTATGGTGTAATCTGGTTCTCCATGTGTTATTCTACCAAATATAACCCAATTCCAGTTTAAGATCAGTACCACTATCTTCTGGAAGGCATATCGTGCTACTTGTGCATGCTGACAAGCTACACACACGTGTGCTAGGAACCGGCTGTGGCTTTGACAGCTGGTTCTAACTAATTGCTGCCAGGAAGATAAACATGGGCCTGGAGTTTGATCAACTGCTTTTTAGGATAAGGCACAAATGGAAGAGAGCTATGTGCTGTGGGAACGCAGGAGATTAACACGAAAAAGATTAACACTGTAAGAATATCGCTGTATCAAGGTGAAAATACTCATGTATTTTATGCTTATAGGATACGTTCTATACAAGCAATTTAGAACAATCTGTGATTTTACCTTTGCTACATCCCACAAAGAATATCTCCTTTCCTGCAGTACCATTTTATTCAGTAATTGTACTAAGCTGTTATACTTCCTACACAACAATTCACAGTCAGAAATATGTGTGAAGGGAAACACATTACTTCAGTTTGTGGAAGAATATGTACCCCACTCTCGCTTGGCATGAAATTTTGATCTGATTTATTTGCAACTGCCCATACAATCTACTCTGATTATTTAACTTTGCACATGAACTTGTGTCTTGAAGAAAAATTCACCTAAATCTTTACACTGCTGTTGTACAGACATGGACTTGACAGATCCACCTCTCTCTTCTCAAGCCAAACCCAGGTCACAAGAATAACATGAAGAAACCTGAAATTTGTTGAGAGTTAGATCTGGGTTTGTGTTTTGTGGCATGCACTGAACTCTAATATTCCATTAAGACATAGAAGAAAATTCAGTTTTCACTGTGGATTTATTTCAGTTGCATGCAAATTTCTGGTTGATGAGGCTGCTATGACTTTTTAGCACCCATAAGGAATAGAATTATCTTATCACAAAAGAGAATTTTGAGACTACAAAGCTCAGAGAAGCCAACGAATTTAACTTCAATGTCATCTGAGTTTGAGAGAATGAATGTTCCTGCTTGCTGGCTATCTCATGATAATTCTACTGTTAGCTGCCTTTTGTAAAAAGCCAGAAAGTTTTCTCCCCAAAATATGCGCTAGAACTTCCTCAAGGACAGAGGTGATAATAAACAGGGTGAACCATCACCACTTTGGTGTAGCACTGAAAGCATAATGCCAGCCTTACAAAAACACGAACACAAAGTACGTGAGCATGTTTGCTGTACAATTTTTCTGTGCAGTCAGTTGAAGTAATTGGATAAGTGGGTCCACAACTGCCTAACTACATCGGTAACTACTCATTACTAAATTATATGTGAGCAAGGTATAAAAAGCCCCAGTGTCTAAAATGCTTTGTTACAGAAACTTCTATTTCATGAGGGCTCATCGTACTTAAAAAAAAGCATGCCTGTGCACCATGATCTTTTGTTTGTTCATTCCCTTTGAACCGGGAGAGTGTAGACAGAAAAAGAAACACAACTGAATGGGAAAAGAGGCTGTTGTGAGCATGGGCTCTTGATTTTCTCTTCTGCTGATCCACAGAGCTTTTCAAGGAGTGCCATGGGAAGTTAAATAAGGAGGTGTTAAATATCCAGCCTTTGAAAGGAGCGTTCTGACATGGTCTTCCAGTGACAGGTTGTTATATTTTTTCCTCTCCTGGCCTTTTCACAGCTGTCATTTCAGTCACTTACCTAGGAATAAAGAATGACTTCAGAACATCCCAAACCTGAAGCAATTTTGGATGGATGAGCCTTGGCAACTGCAAACCCATGAAAAGACAGATTGTTGTAAGTGACCACTGCATGGAGAGTTAACAGAGTTACCAGCAGGACCGTATTTTTCACCTGAGAGCTCCAAAGAAACGCACATGTGAAATAGCTGAACTACTGGTTGTAGTGTACAGTCACTTATCTCTCACATCCATCCAATAACCTGGAGACCAGAAGAATGGAAATGTAGCAAATGATGATGCTTGTTGTTGAAAGGAGTTGCAGGGATTTCAGAAGATTACATACCAGTGTCAGGCATTAATAAAATAGCAGAATTATTGGATATGTAGGCAGATATGATACGTCGGGCAAGATTCTTCATGGTTTTGTAAAGGGAGTTCATTCCTCATAAATCTGTCACAGTTCTCTGAAGGAATGAACCAGCATGTTGCTACAGGAGATACAGCTGATACGGTCTCCTTAGATTCTTGAAAAGCACTTAATAAGATCCTTCACCAAAGGGTCTTAAAGAAATTAGGATTGGGATGAGATGGGCAGTGCTGACATGGATATGCAACTGATTAAAAGAATAAGTAGCTACTTCTCTCATCAGACGGAGCTTACCACTGTGGTCCCACAGGGACTTATCTGGGGAGCCCTGCTCTTCATCACATTCATAAACGAATGGAAAAGAGGTGAAAAATGAAGTGACAAAGTTCAGTGACTGTTCTGAACTTTTTCTGGTGGAAAAAGCAAAAGCTAGCAAAGTGTTATAGTTGCTATGTCTTGTGATACTGAGTAAGATGGCAGGGCGGGGGAAGAGAATGTATGAAAATATAAAGAGTTCACAAGAGAAATCCTAATTTAATATATGCAATTACAGACTCTGAAAGAGCTATTATCAACTAGCACAAAGATTCTGAAGTTATAATAGCAACTTCTGTAGGAACATCAGCATAGTGCCGAACAGCAGTCAATAATATCTTGAATACTGCGGGCATTTTTATCCCTCATGTCACTACATATATATTAAGAAAAAAGGACCAAAAAAGGAACATAGTAGAGTGATAAGGACAATCATATGTATGAAATAGGCTCAGTACAAAAAATCAAATGTACTCTAGCTACGAAAAAAATTGCCTCAGAGGAGATATGAAAGAGAGCTATAAAATCATGTATGGGATAGAGATCAATGAGAAAGGATCATTTTGCTCCTCTAAAATAAGAGAGAGCATCCAAGGAAATCACCAGACAGCAGATCAGCTGTAGAACCCAGGCCTGGGGATATTCTTGGTACTAAAAGTTTACATTGATGCAAAAAGTGACTAGACAAATACATTAAAAAAACCCAACCCAAACAAAACCACAACAAACAAACAAAACCAAACCAGAACAAAAAACTAAAGCCTGTTTAATGCTGAGATTAAACATGCACCTCTGGCCCAGGAAATGAATGTCTATTGCATTGCCTTGGATGGGCGAGTATTCTGGGAGAGCTTCTTCATATGCTTGTCCTGCTTTTATAACCTCTTTTATCTCTGCTTTTGTTCACCGTCAGATACTTGACTACATGGCTTTGGTCCGGTTCTGAAGGACTATTCTTATTATCAGTGCAGGGATCCTATGAGGTAGGAGATGTCTCATTAGGAGACTTTGGCTAAGATAATGAGCAATGTTGCTGCTCCCATTGTCCCTTTATGACGACTCTAACTTTTAAAGAAGAGAAGTGTTTCCTGTTGACAATCCTTACCTTTTTTTTAGCACATAGCTGCTATGGAACTAAACAGTATCTCTGCAGAGGTCTATGTTCTTTTTGTTTTCGTGGGTAATGTCTTTGAGAAACTCCAGATCAGTGAATGACGGGGACATTTCATGAATGAATTTAATTTTGTAACCTGCACACACAATTCTTGAGCTGACAGGAGAATAGTTTTAGAGTAACTAATACATATCGAAACCAGTCACTGTGTAAGGGAGGTTTTCAGTTTACCTGTTGCACTATCATGTTGAAAAACAAGCATGTGTCCCAGCAGGAAAATAGAAAAGAAAAAAAAAAAACAAAGGAAAAAAAGGTTTTCAGCTTATTTTAAAAATATTTCTCAACTTCTGCAATTGGTGATTCGTAAAAGGGCCAGTGCCAGTAGGCAGCAAATCTGGCAATCTTCAAACAGTTTTTATTATAGTGTTGATCTCAAGTGTCTGAGTGCCTGCCTTTTTTTTTTTTTTTTAATGCGTGCAAGCAGTTTTTTACCTTTCTTTTTCTGGCTTCTAGATTTTATCTCTGTTTATTTTGCTTTTTCACCATAATGCCTGCATCTGCTTGATCTGGGCTTTAACAGTCCTTTCCTTCTTTGCAGGTACTTGACGTACTTTAGAGAGACTCCCTGATTTTTTTATATCTGGAACATTGTCCTTGTCCCTTTTCCTTCTGAGAGCCCTCAAAAAGTCACATTCACACCCTCACATTGAATGCAGTGTCGCTGAGAAACAGCGGTTTCCCTGTAGATTGCCATCTCAGTGGCTGGGCTAGCTTCTGAAGATGATGAAAATGAAGATGGCATAACCCAGGGCCTTTCTGAAGTGCTGAAAAGTTTACAGACTGTGAAAGTTATTCAGTAATTTTTGAAACTGGAAACAGTTCTAGGTGATAGCACCACATAGTTGCTAGTAGGTAAAGCCGCAGACAAATAAATTATGTTTGTTCCTTTTTCTTGGGGAGGGGTTGTATTTTTTTGTGGCTACACTGCTGAAAGTACCGCAGTTCTGCCTAACAGCTCTGGTTTGTGACTCTGTCACGCAAAAGCCCCGACTGCTCTGCCCAGCAGCCAGGCCTGGCAGGTGGAGGACCACATCTCTCAATACCTGAAAAGCTGGGGTCTTCAAGAGCCAAATACTTCTTCCTTTTATGCATTTACCTCCTTAATACACATCAAATCAATGTAGCTCTCTTCGTCAGAGTTCCTGGGAGATACAGCACAGCTTTTTGAAAGTATAACTGGGACATGCTATAGTCACGTACATAGAAAAAGGAAATGAGAATGATAAATGCCAAGTAAAGCAAGACTTTGGTTTTGGGCTGAGTTCACAAAATATATAGTCACCAATAGATTTTATGAACATCCCACACCAAGCTGCACATGTTAAACAGATTTAATATTAATAGAGATATTAGAGGACCGGTGAAGAAGTTGCATCCTAACCTATGGCCTACTAAGACCATTGTTCCTTGCACCTCTCAAAGTTAATGCAAATTGCCATCGCTGTTATCACTAAAGGCATAACAGGTATAACTCTGTGTCAGCTGTGCCCACGGTCTGTGGGGCTGCAGAGCCTGGAGTGAGGCCAGCAGTTGGGTGCTAGTGGGTTTGGTGCCCCGGCACATGCCTGCTGGCTGCACCTGTCCTGAAGACAGTCTTGGTCTCCAGCCATCATGGAGATGGCCTAAAATGCCAAAGGAAGTGACTTGACAAAAGCGATACCTTCTGGTAAAGTGTGACCGAAGGAATCCAGTGCTGAACACAACAATGGGTCAGTGTGGAGTGCAGAGCACTCGTGCTGCTTGGGACAGCTGAGCAGCACAGGCCTCTTCGTTCCCCTGGGTCCAGGGTGCCCTGCCCGTCCCTTGTGCCTTCCCAGCAGCCTCGAACAGTTCCACTTCAGGAAGCCAAGTTTTCACAGATAAACTTTAGAAAGTAACCCAGCAATGAAATGTCTCACAAACTCTTCTTTATCCTCTCAGTAGCCTCACGTTTTAGATGTAAAATACAAGAGTATTTTTAGTTCCAGCTCTGTGTGTGTCAGTTTTCTCAACTTACTTAAAAAAGACATAGGAAATCACACGGTAAACAATACAAATACACCAGCAGATTCAGAATCACGAAGCAGTATTTACTGCAGTAGTTTAGCTTAGAATTGGTGTCAAGCAGCATGACTGCTTTTTGCGCTTCATAATCTTGGAAAAACAGCCCTGTAAAATAATTAGGCTCGTGTACTCAGGCCTCTATCATTAGCATTTGATTCTGCTGAAAATCTATTATGAGCTGAGTTTTCTTTTGACTTTTAAACCTGGGAGAAGAAGTAATTCCTTTCTGTTTTGAATACATTCAGGCATCATCAGCCTCAGCAACCACAGAGCAGTTATCAAAGAAGAAGATCAGTGTTTGCAGACGTCAGACTTGTGGCTCTCAGGGGTATCATCTCCTCATCTCTGAAGCAGCCAGCATGGCACCGTAGTGTCTTGTGCCTTGGTGGGGTGGAGTAGAAGCTGCTTGGACTAAAAGCCCATTTACAATGCCCATCACCTATAGTGTCTATGTATCATGTGTAATCTCTATGAAAGGACAAAGTAATGGTAGAGATTGTTTAATGACACGTAATAGGAGTATGTACAACTAAAATGTAACCAGTAGCATACAGGATCAGAGTTGTGAATGTTGTAACAACAAAGAAGTGCTTTGAATAGCTGGGATAACCCCTCAACCCGAGATAAGCCATGAATACTTCACCTGTATCTGGACAGGTCTCTGGGAGCTGATCATGATGTGCACGAGTAATTTCCCATCTGAATTAGGGAAGTGGTAGAAGGAGCCAGTAGCTCCAAGGTCAATATCAGAAGCAACCTCGAATGTTAAAGACAACCATTTCCACGTAAAGCCTGAATACCTCATTGGCACTGAGGAAGGAAAATTTGAAGAGCTGTGTTGACAAAGCTAGGCAAGGTCGGCATTCATGTTTGGACTCAGGCAGACTGGGCCAAGTTAGAACCAGGCTTCATTGTTCCACTCTGCCTCTGGGAACGCCATCTCCAGTTTGTGATGAAGACATCAACCTTTGGCTCTTCCAGAACAGTCCCTGCTACTATCACCTGCAAAGCAGCAAGTCCAGAGTAAAGCCAGGAGGTTTGGTTTATACTGTCTTTCTGGAAGCAGTAAAGCCAAATCAGCCAGCACGCACTTGCACCGAGAGTCGTGTTTAGTGGAACCAGATGTCAAAACACTAACACTGATCAGCTGGGAAGGAATTTCGAAGCAGCAAGGAGTGGGTATTTGAAAGACACTTCGCAGCTTCAGAGAGACTCTAACCCACCACGGTGACATCTCTGTTCATTAGTAGAAATAATTACTTTCTTCTAAGCATTCAATATTTCTTTCTAGTAGTCAATCATGGCCTGAATGCTGTGGGGATCTTACAACAAACCCCACTGGTGAGAGTTTGTGTGACACTTGTCTGGCTGAAAGACCCCTCTGATCAGTTAGCAGGTTGTAATTGTTGGCCAAAGCTGCCGGATCCCCCAGAAAACTCCAGCTCTCTACCTGTGTCGGTGCCATTAAGCTACTTGTCAGGAGACAGGCCCCTCTGCGTGCAGGAGCTCGGTGTCTCAGTGGGCCAGTCACAGGATCCGGGCTCTAACTCTTCACCCTCACTCTGTATTACGTTGTTTGAACATCTCCTTTCCCAGAAGAGCACTGGCAGCGCAAACTTCTGACTTGCAGCTGAAACCCTCAGGAGCCACAAGACAGACCTAGACATGACTCACAGAAAACTTGCGCCCGTGCTAGTACTGTACTTAAGATGAACCTCAAAGGTTTACAGAAAGCACAAGCTTACTCACCTTTCATGGGGCAGCTGAAGAGAGGGTCTTTCCTCATCCCATATAGTAAGATATGACTGTAATATAATAATATGAATTTCCACAGAAACAGATTATGTATAATTGCGTGACCTTTCCTTCACTGTTCAAATGTGGTTCATTGAAATCGGTAGGTTTAGATTTGTATGTGTTGTTGTCACAAAATAATTAGCTCATTACTTTTAACTATTGGCATTTTATTGGTAAACAATATCATTTTTGTATGATCATTTTGATAATTTAGTTGTAAAACTGTAATGCAGTTTGGCTTTTTACTGGCATTTGACTGTTTTTCTAGGAACAGTAACAGACCCAATCGATACCTTAAAGATGAAAATGCAGCCTGCCCTTTGGGTTATATTCTGTCAGTGATATCATAGTTTCATACCTTTAAACCCCTCTGAATGCTTAATGGATTTGCTTAGTGAAGATAGCTCATTGCTATAGTTTTTACTATAGGTGAAATTAATTAATCCTTCCTAAAATAAAGATATAAATTAAATGAAGCTGATTAATGCTCAGCACAGCTCAGGCAGCCCAGCTGCAGTGGTTTATCAAAGCAAACCTCTCATGTTCCCTCCAGACTTACCATTCATTAATGCTTCAGCCTAGCTGAAGTCCTGTCCCCACTAGGGAAAAATGATGTTTCGTGACTATGAATGATCATGTGCTGAAATCCTCAGGGATCCTGGTCTCTTGGTGCCAGTGGGAAAATTTTAAGGAGGAAAGATTCAGTCTCTTCTATACAGGAAGAAATGGAAGTTGTAGTGGATATCATTAATAGCTGCTTGTGGGTTAACATGAGGGAGTTCCTTCCCACTGTTTAGATTACAGCACAAATTAGCTGAAAGTGTCAAAACGCTTCAGTTTTAACCTTAGTTCCAAACTCTCAGTGTTAATTTCCTTTTATGCAAGTTGAGGCACGCTTGGCCCGGACGGCAGACAAACTGCTGCAATTCACTTGTGCTAAAGCTAAGGAGCAATAAAATGCTGAGCGTTTCGTAAGCCAGGAGACCACACACACTCTTTTCCTCCTCAGCAGAACAAACCCAGCAGAAAAGCGGCATTTTTCCTGGTCCCCAGCAAAGCCTCCCGGGTGCAGAGTGGGCAGGGGCAGCCTGTAGAGCCCTCAGGGCTGCTTTGCCCCCCTCCCCAAGCCCAGGGGAACCTCACCCCCATCCCCATGCCCTTGGCAGAGCTGTCCCCCTGCCAGCACCCCAGGGGGATGGGACACTTTACTTCTTATTGTCCTAATTCCTTCCACCCTCCCGCTCTGCCTCTCCTTCTGCGTGCTTTTCTAGCCCTGGCCAAGTGTCCCTGTGCAGGCCGGCCTGCATTCAGACTTGGGAATTTTGGCAAGTGACAGGAATTGAGCTTCCCATCATTCGGTGCTGGCGGTCCTTTCTTGCCCCCCCATCATGTCTGACTGCGAAGCCAAGAAACTGCAGCTGGGGTTGCTGCTGGAGACCACCCCACACACTGCGAAGTCACAACAGTGTCATGAAAAGACCACCCCCTCTCCCCACAAATGCGGATTTGGTTAATTTTGTTAATTATGGCCTTGAGGAGGGTATATAAGTTGTGTAGCAGCATTTGGGCTTTAATTACTATCTCCATGTGCCTTATGCAACAACACTAAATCACCCTCCGTAAGAAGCTGTTTAGTGTTCTGTAGGACAGGTACTTTTTGTAGTTTCATTATGAGGGCAAAGGCTGAAAGAAGAATAAAGTCACTGTTGCTTATATTTACACTTGCCATACCGGTATAGAAATGTCTGGAATTACAATTTTAAAGCTGTTTTCCCTTAATTCCCTCAGTAAGGAAGTCTCAAAAGAGTGACAAATGGGCAACTGTTTCTCTCAGGTCTCATCAGACTCACCACAAGTCTCTTCCAAGACTCCTCTTCGCCAGGGAAGGTCTCCCAGGTATCTTCTGCAGGTGTCACCACATTGGCAGTGGTGGTGATGGCATTTGCCAGAAATGTACTTTAAAGTCACTGGGTTCCCCATAGTGACATACGGACCCTCCCTGGGGACTCCCTGGCTCTGGTAGTCGAAAAGACAATGTCACTGTGCGCATCCCATCTCGGGGGCAGAAATACTGCATGGCCATTGACACCACATGTGAACCCGCCTTGCTGCGACCATTTCCTGGGCTGGGCAGAAATGGGGTGGCTGTCACAGCTGCCACGTTGCTCCCCGTTTCTCTGGTTGTGAAGCCTGAGAGTGACCAAACGTGGGGAGAGGTTTCTGTTAGGTAGCCCTCTTCATGAATCCTCCCTCAGGATGTCTTCTCTTCTCCATGAGAACACTGATGTCCCAAACATATGGCTTTTCAGGTCAGAAAGACTTTTGGTTAACCCTTTTGGTTGATACAGATGTGACCTAGAAGTAAATTACATTGCAAATTTCCTTCAAAACTTATTACCCCACACAAGACACCAGATGTGCATTTGCTTTTGAGAAGTATCTGCAAGGATTTTTTTTTCTTTTCATATCCTTCTCTCCTTTCAATGTTTTAAAGCTTTACTATTTTAATTTCTGGTGAATTTTATTTTCTTTTAACAGCTCACCAGTCAAGTAAGGCAAAACATAGGCGCTGCTTCTGGGTGGCAGTTCTATGTTCTTTTGTTGCTTAAAGGAAAGCTGATGAAGGTTTACATCAACTTGGTGTCTGAAGAACCATAATACAGCGTGAGTTACATTCCTCATCCTCAAACCCATTTAATTTTCAAACTATACAGGTAATTATGGGAGGCAGAATTCACTTTGTATTATAGAATTGCTATCATCTCATATGTATGTATAAATGCCCAGATCAGCTCAAGCACCTTTGTGAGAAATGATCTCTCAGGCAAAGTGTAGGAAATACACTGCAAAACAACTGTCACCAATCCTTTTGTAGATATAACAATGTATTTCAGCTATTCAAGCATAGATAGGAAAGCCTGTTATCATGAAAGCACTAATGAATGCAAAACTTTTTGGTCATGTGGATTAAAGTGCTTCCTGATGTGTAGCATTTGGCAAAACTTCCTGTATTTTTTTCTCAAACGATTATTCATGCTCATATTCTTGGCATGTTATTCCTACTTTGAAAAATGCAAAGTAAGGTGTCTTCTGCTTATTCCATTGTTGAGGTTAATGCTCTCATGCGAAAAAACTGCAGATGATGGTCACTTTTATGGGTCTCTTGTAGATGTAAGAATCCCGCAGAAAAGCCCATTTACACCCATGGGACTGTGCATCCTCCCTTCCTTCTCTGCAGAGGAGTTTTAATGTTTTCTTTCCCTCCCAATCTCTGTCTGCTCATGGGGATGGGAGCAGAGCTTGCCTGTGAGTACGCTCTCTGCACTGCTGAAGGTGAGCTCAAACTCCCATGCGGTCCTCACACCCAGATGGTCCATACGGGGAGCCAGGATGCTGGATCCTCCAACCTACCCCTCAGGACAGCCCTGTCAGGGCTGCGCTCTGCTCCTCCAGCGTTGTTGTGCCTCACTCATCCTTGCAGCTGCAGATTTATTCAGATGTGTTTAGCTCATACAGGCGTGTCAAAGCATGGGCAAGGACATGTTAGAAGCATGGTCAAGGTCACTGTTTGAAGATCCCAGATATGCCCGCTGCCTCTTCTTCCTGCAGCTTTTGTCTCAGCACACAGTGTACTTATTAGTTTGCAAGAGGGTATGTCGTTTTCTTGTTCTTACGTAAGTCACATTCCTCTTCCCATCAAAGAAAGCAATTGCATTCATGGCCAAGGCACTTGGACATACCAGGCACAATTAACGCCTGCTTACGTCCTCTTTCATCAGGGTAGTCAGAGCAAGGGTAAGCCTGGCCAAGGGTGAAACCTCTGTTCAGTGTTGTGCTCCTCACGCATGAATGTTATTGCAGCATCTAAAGAACAATAACTTGCTGACATCATTGCTAGTAATAGCAGGGCATATTTTATTAATGCGTTCACTCAGTGTATTGGCCAGCTTTGTCTAACAGCTGCCAAGGGTTACACTTGTGAATGCCTGGGTACAGATGTTGGACCTGAATTACCTCTCAGCACAAAGTCTCTCATCATCTCACAAAACATCTCCTAGTCGTTTAATTTCTTCAGGCCACCCTCTGTACCTGGCCTTTAGCTAGCACGTCCTGACCTGCTTTTCTCAGGGGAGCGATGCTGACTTGGATCGAGGATTGCGTACAGGCTGGCACGGGGATGGCAGCACGTGCACCCTGGTGCAGGGTGCCTGTTACAAGGGAAAAATGACAATGCGAGGGTTGGAAGAGCCATGGGAAGGATCATTTGAGCCTATTTCTAATGTCTGTTTGTCACAGGCTGGCTGAGCCATCCTCTGATGGCTCTCTAGGTTGAGTCCAAAGCCTGTGGCCAAAATGAGACCATTTGGGTCTTAGAACTCAGGCTGGCCTGAGTGCCGGACAACCTGTCCTGGGAGAGGCCCTGCTCTGGGTTTCCTCTCTTCTAGGCACTTTAGCTCAGCCCTCTTGGGCGTGCAATGGTTGAAACAAAGCCACCGAGCTTTGCCAGACCAGATATTGAGGCCACGTGCTTTGCTCCAGGGGTCTGTTGCACACCAGCACACCAGTTCCTTCCTCAGTTTCCTCGCTGTGGTCAGGGATCTCTGAGGTTTCTCCATGCCTGCGATCAGGCACAAACATGTGCCCATTCAGTGACTCATTTTGATTTCCAGTGACTAAACAACCCAGTTTACGGGAGGGAAATTATAATAGTAATAACAGTTTGTGCTACCATGGGAAGATTTGAAAGTGCTTTCTAAACAGTTTTCCTTATCAGGGTTCCTGTGAGAGATGGCAATCCTACAACTGGTATTTTGTGGTCATTTCTGTTTATTATCTTTTTAAACTGCTCATTGCTTCTGCTGCTGAACCCATAGTACTTCCGAGAGCCTTCCAACTCCTCTCTTCCCCCAGCCATAATCAATAATCGTTTCCAGTTTGGGAAATTATACAGTAAGTTACACTGCAGTGAAAGCAAACTGGAAGCATAAAATACCCATCTGTTTTCTAATGCAACCTGCCAGTTTTAAAAACATCAACTGTTGCAATGACTGCAAAATAATCAGCTGTCAGAGAAGGCAGAGGAGCCAAGTCCACCAGTTTAAGCCCTTGGGACTGCTCAGGTACATCTCTGACAGAAAATAAGAGACAGCTCAAGGAGGCAGATGCTACTGTAGTTCTACATTCTATTAATATTAATTTTGGGACTTCTTCAGTCAGTTTTCCTCTTGGCACTTTGACTATTCTTGCCAATGCCTTGTGTATGGTAAGAATGTGTATAGGAGACTCTAAGAAGTTATACTGATTATAAATAGATTCTTGATTGAATTAGGAGACATAATGGACCAAACCAAAGCTGCTTGGCTGAATGCTTGGGCTGTGTTTTGATATGTAATTACAAGAAAGATGGCAAAAGGACTATTCTTCCTGGTCAAGAAGCTACTTTTCTCACTGTAGATTGAATCAGTAACCTCTGAGGATTGTACTGAGGTCTGTGTGAAGGGGACTTGCTTACTCAGCCCCTTTCCCTCTGCACTTTAACAACTGTTTATCCTTGCTTGGATCTTCTATTCATTTTTATGAAAGTTGCTCGAAGTCCAGAATACAGATGAAACAACATACTGTTTGCTTGCTGGTTTTCAGGCATCATCAACTTAGTGTGAGCAAGGAACCCAGAATTAGTGCAGCTTGGTTGGGATCAACACACAATTATTGTTCCCTAACTCTATCTCCATCACATTCCCCTTGTCCCCCCTAGTCTTCACAAATTCACAAAAATAAAGCGAACTAATCAACTATCCACAATGAGATGTTGTTTAAATAATGACTCAGTCAGATTAGAGAACAATTTATCTATTTAACCATTAAGAAATACATTTTACACGAAGCATAGAAATAGTCTGACATGGCTCAGTTCTGACTTGGACACCATAAATTGCTCCTGTCTCAGGAATTACAAATGAAATTTGTAATAGTACTTAATTCAGGTGTACATATGCATACTCCTGTATATATATATGATATATAAAATACATACTTTATTTATAAAGCTATTACATCTACCAAAAAATGCCTTACTATTGATGAGGCACACTGTGTGTATAGTATTTCTATGAAAAGTAAAAAACGTAAACTGTAGGTTTTGCTAAATATAAGCCATGTTACCATAGATCGCAGGAAGCAGTTCTTTCTCTAGATGGGCCACCTACCCATAAATATCTATAAAATGGTCTTGGCATTTTTATGGCTTTCATGTTGTTCTAAAAGCTGAAATGCACATAGATAATAAGGAGCCATGGCTGGCTAATTGACTCATTCGTTTTGTTTCTAGTAGCGTTTATTGCATGATGTCAGACTTGTATAAAATGTATGGGATGTCACATACTGCTTCAGGGAAATATAGCAGAATTGGGTGAATTAGCAATGACCGATCCTCCTGGGTCATCAGTTTACCTGCATGTCAATGAAACTCTACAAACATGTTTTTCAGGAGCACCAAAATACATTTTGTTTAATAAGTTTTGAAAAAATATGTTTAGCACTTTTTTGGACAATGGTTTACAAGAATTAAAAAATGGACTGTTAGAAATTAGACATTTAAAATCTGAGTATGCTTTTTCACATAGTGCTTTAAGCATATTTCTATGTACTACTTAGCATACCTACGTTCCCTCCCTGGACTGTAGCCCCTTTACTTGTTACTATGTTTTATCTCAGCTCTCCGTAAGTTTATTTTTATTGCTTAGTTTTCCTCCATTTGTGTATCAGTCTGTCTACATGTCTACCTTTCATCATATTAATTCTGCTAATCTGTGCAACAAGGTACCTGAAATTCAACGCAATTTTACAGTGTAGTTTGATGAGACCTGTAGAGTTGCTGTTGCCTGCCTGCAGGGTTATATAGAGAGAATGTCTGTGTGTTTTACTGCTTTGAAGTTTTGCCCTCTCAGATATTTTGTCCCTTTTGCTAATAGACACCAGGTACTTCTAGTGTTGATGCCTTTTAGTCCTGGAAGTTAGAGTCTCAAATCTTACTCTGTTTTTTGAGAACAGAGCACAGTGGGACATCCTAAGCTGCACTGTTGCTGCAGCAATTTCAGCTGTACGGCTATAGATAAAATCAAGCTGCATCTAATCTAATTGTTTCTTCCAGTCTCGTTTGCTGCTTTGCAGGGTAGGACTTAGGAGCTACAGGAAAGGTTGAAACAAAGGGTAATTAAATCCACACCAGGTTGCCTTCAGCTAGGCTGTCCAGTTCATTACTGATGCCCCCCTAGGCATTACAGTAGAGCTCAGGTAGTTCAGCTCACTCCTTTCTGTCAGTCTCATGCCTCCCACTACTGAGATCAGGGAGTTTTTCTTACATATTTCATGTCAGAGCAGAGGTCTGCACTTATCCTTGTAGGAATACAGGAGAAACAGTGGAAGGTGAATTTGATTCAAGTGAGTGGGCCTCAGCAGCACAAGTACACACTTGGCAAATACTCACATAGGAAAACCAGAAGAATCGTCTAAAGCTAATCCCATGATTTGCCTTCTATCCCCTCATTTAATGAAACCTGAATTTGTCAGCTGTTACCTGTCAGCTGATCAATCAGCTGGGTGTGTTGGCAATAAAAACATCACTCCAACAGGGGATCTGCAGCAAATTGATAGTGCTGAAATCTTTTTATAGTTATGACAGCAGATATATTTATATATATCACCGGATTATCAAAGATGAAATGCAATAAAACAAGATTGTCTAATATATCTTAGTTGGCCTCTTCAATTATTTATTTTCTACAAAATCCCAGATACTTGGAAAATACCTACAACTTTCATAATGGCATCATATAAGGTTCTCCCAAACCCAACCCCAAATTTAAAAACGACAGGAAGAAGGTCTCTCTTCCCCCTAAAACTATGGATGAACATACTGATACTATTGTGTGATTCTGCCAAGTAATCAAACTGAGTTTATTCAAGGGTTCTCTTTTATGGGGAAATCTTGCCTGTACTTTTTTTTTTTTTAATGGACAGGCTATTGGAAATGATATGAATTAAGTCGGTCATATATATTACCGAATGGTCTATAAAAATAGGCAGATACGTACCTGTGTATAGACAGTAATCAGTATCACAAAAAGAAATATTTTCTGATTACATCAGAAGCTGTAAATTCAGTAAGAGTGTCCTTGATGTGCTAATAAATTATTTGAAACAGACAGGCCCCAATGCTGCAGAATACAGTATATACAGTGTACAAGATTTTAATGTAGTTTTGTGAACCTCCCTTTCCAATGCTTGGCTTTTTCCCTGGGTACTGATTTTCTCCTCTGTTCTAGACTACATTCTCTTTTTGTCTGGAAGGAGAAAACTGGTTTTGCTGACTTCACTTTAACCCTTATCATAAGATGTTACCATGCCGGAAAAAAAAAAGCACTAATCTACAGACCACAAATAAAAATACACATTCACATACCAATCTTCCACAATCCTTCAGTTTTAAGGCTAACAATAGTGTAATATAATTGGGACACAAAGTGGATTTCCCAAATCACTACACATATAGTTCATGGTTTCCAGCACTGCATTGCTAGTAGCAAGTAAGACAAATATTCAGGTGATTGACTGAGGAATGAGTTGTTGCGTAATGGAAAGCTGATCTTGATGATGTATGAAAGGAACTTCAGGACAAAATGTCTGAAATAAAGGAAAATGGCACAAGACTATGAAGCTGATACGATATACAAGTGAAAATATACACGATGTACACGGTTAAAAGATCCAGTTGTCATGTTCTAGGTCCAAGACTCTTAAATGTCTGGAAGATTTCATCTCTGAAGGTGCAGTGCATCTGGCTAAGTGCATCATGTTTTTATCAGATGGGTTTACATGACTCCATCAACTTGGAGCACAGCTCAGGGTATGATGCTTTGGTTCCTGACTGCATTGTGCTATATAACAGGGTGAAAATAGTTCACACATTTTTTGTAACGCAGCCTAGCATCTGTAGCTACATAATATTCCCCACTTTTGGGGTTAGCAGTTTCATAAACGGATCCACATGAACCATAGTTATATTACATTATAATAATTCTTTTAGTAGTATACCTCTTCAGCAAGGCCCAAGTACAAATCATTCCTCTTTCTATTTTGCTTTGTGCAAATGAATCATGCAGTCTCTTTATGATCTGCCTGGTTGTTATTTAGGTCTTTTCTCTGCAAGTTTAAGTTCACAGTGACATGTTCCATCACGACTAGCAAAATGGGATCCTTAGCACAAGAATAGTACACCAGTGGCAAATAATCAACAAAACTCCTATTTTGCTACAGGTGTAACAGATTTGAAATCACTTCACCTTTAACTTTTAAGGTGGATTATTTACTGTTGCACTGTCAATCATCTATATGATAGAAGAGGAATTTTATTTATTTATTTATTTATTTATTTATTTATTTATTTTTATAAGGTCTGTCTAAGCAAGGTTGTTTATTATAAAGTCTACTGTGGCTTTACTGCAGCTCTTTAATGTGATTTCATGGAAATTGCATTTTCTTGAGCCTTTGCCTAGAAAAACCTTTCTTGTCCACTCAGTGGTTAGACTATGTGAATATACCTCTTGATCTGAGTTATTCACTTGCCCAATCTTTCTTCTGGTTTTGGACAGTATAGAACAGTCATCAAAACACCAATGAACTAAACTGATTTTTTAAAAAAGCTAATTTAATTTTTTCTCTCTCTTAAAATGAAAGAATGATTGCAATGCCTACCATGATCACAATTTGATATGTTGACGTCTTGCATTTCTCTATTGAAGCTGTGTTACTGTATAGACAAAACCATCCCATTCTTTTCAGTCTTTTGAGAAACAGAACTGCTGTAGCCTGTTGCGAAATTAATTTCTTGAATTTGCTTCCTGTTAAAAGGCTGGATACATAAGACAGCAGGGGATATAATTAAAAGCCCTTTTAAAAAAGTAATGGATATAATAAAGTTAAACAAGCAATTTCAGAAATATGGTGTGTGTAACTGAGAAATAATTAAGTGATGCTTATAGAGGTCTATGCTGGCATCTGCTCTGAAATTCAATAGAGCATTTGCAAAGTTTAGGGAGACACATAAATAGGAAGATCCTTGGATGACAAAAAGTTTTCACTCCATCTGACAATATTGCCAGAGCACATTATGACTCGAAGGGAAGAGAGAAGGGAATGTTTCACTCGGCATGAAGGAGCATAAAACTCACCCACACCCTTTCTTCTGAAAACAATAGCTCAACAGCTCCAAGTACTTGGCAAGTTAAGCCATGAAGGCAGTAGGAGGTATAGGATTATGTAATTCATCAACTATCTCCCGTTTTCATTAAAATGGGTCAGCACAGTTTGTATATGAAGTCCACTACAGGCCGTATTTTCAACTTTATCTATAATTGCCTTGCCCTGCTATGCTCAATACTGTTCTCCCGCAGCTTTTTCTGGGGGTGAAAGGCACATGTTTTATGGACTTGGCTTCCCTTAAGAGAAGAAATCAGAGGAAATCCGGAGCATGGCTGTCACAGGCGGCTGAAAATGGTTCTAAAGAGAGCCAGATATGAAAGGGAAACTGACTGTGAAGAACTGGCTGCTCCTGGGCACATCCAAAGGGGCTGCAGGCTGAGCAGGGTGGTTTTGGGGAAAGGGTGATAGTGCATGGTGCTGTTGGATTGGTACAGCCACCTGCTTGGCTTACACGGATCAGGAGAGCACAGGCTATGGGGCTTGCATTTTGCCGAGTTTCTGTTGGCATCTGTCATTTTCCATTAGTTTCAAAGTTGCCTTTAAATAGAAGTAGGAGCTACCTTAAAGCCATATTGCCCCCTGCATTTATATTCTAGTATTACTCAGAGCACAGAGATGGAATAAACCAGGATCTCCTTGTCTCCCCTGCTCCTTTATATATCCCAAATAAGTGTGACCTGTTCACCTGTGACCCACTTTTATAAAGGAATTTGCCTAGGCTTAAGATCTAATAGCTTCTTAGTAATGACAGCTGACTGTTTTCCAAACCTCTTGTGTAGCATTTCTTTACTACGTATAAAAGATTTCCTTCCTGAGATTTTTTTTTAAAATTATTTTTGAGGTCCTTCAAAAGTACACCCGCATGGTGGTTATTACATTATCTACCTCCTCCTGTTTTTTTTAAGAGGCTGTGTACAACAATTATCCTCCAGAGATTATAAATACCTTCTCAACTGTTTACTGGCCTTTATCTTTGGTACAGCCATAAAATAATTCTTAAAGGAAGTATACTCTTCAAAATTTTAATTCATTGTGATTATTCCTGCTCTTTCAGCTGATAAATTCACTGAAGCAGACCTGTGTGATGCCACGTTTATGGAGTGCTTTCTCAGAGCATAACAGTATGTTATAGCTTTAGCTGCAAAATGCAATCTAAAAATAATTCTGCTTTGCTCCAAAGGCCTATTTGGTTTTATTATTTTTCTCCTTCACAGTTGATTTAAGCTATTAAGAAATAGGATGAGTTCAAAAAAGGGAAATGTGATTAGATCAGGTGGATTTATCTTTATGAGCTTCCAGCTTTCTTGTAAGAATCGTTAGTTTTAGCTTTGAAATAAATCACTTATCACTTGTATATTTAAATAAGACTTTACTTTTGGCAAACAAGTAATGTGGAAGTTTTAATAAGGAGTGGAAATGAAAAGCATGACTGTCAGGTAACTGTAGTTAATCTTATTCAAGCTGGAGCTGTAAGTGTTTAATGCAGCTGTTAATTTTCTTTGGCATCGAAAAGAAACCACATTTCACACAGTTGCTACAGTTTGCAGCCAGTTTAATGAAATACCTTCAGAAGCTGAAGTTCAGATCCACATTTTGTGCAAGGTGTAAACCCACAAGGAAACAGAAAGAAACAGAGAGGCTGCTGAGCTGCCGGACCAGGCAGGGAGAGCAGCAGGTTCCTGATAATGTGTCAGGCTCTGGTGATGCTCAAGGAAGGAGAGGAGGGGTTGAAGGGATCTGGGGCTCCCTCTCACTCCCCAGTTTCTGAGATGCCTCAGCTGTGATCCCCTCTGCCTGACCTCTCCTGCAGTGTGCTCTTTCCACAAAGCACAGCCACTTAATCCTGCTTAACTCCTCTCCTGCCCACCTTTGGAAAAGTTTCTTAAATTGCTGCAGTTTCTTTGCCCTTGCCTCTTGCCAGTACGCAAGTAGCTGAGAACACCGGCGTCTCAGCTGGCCTTCAGTCAAGTCCTGGAAGCAAACGAGATTGTAATTACCTGTGAGATCTCTGTATTAAGAGCAATAGAAATCTGGCAGAAACATTAGCTGCATTTTTGAAAACTTTTTTTTTTTTTAATTAAATACAAAACAAGGGAATAGTACAACTTGCACAGTGGATACTGTGTCATGGTTTGAATACTGAAAACAAACAGTAATTTAAAAATACGGTATAGTCCATGACTTGTTTTTAATGCTCTTCTACAATTTCAATCTTAAATTCTCTTGAAGACAGTCCTAACTCAGTTGATGAAGTTGCCAAAGGTGGGCTGCAGTTTTTGGCAGCTGGCTAGAAAGCATCTAAGGTGTTTGATATTGGAGGGGTTTTCTGAAAATGAGCAAAAATGCAAATTAGTTCCAAGTTCATTAACGTCAATAACTAGAAGGTAACAAAGAAGTTTTCCCATAAAGTGTCATCATTTGGTATTTCTAAGATGAACCAGACACCACAAAGCTGGCAATAGTGCTGCTTCAGACTGACTGCAGACACGGGCAGTTGGAATGGTATCACTTTAAAAGATTCTGTGCTTTTGAAGATTTCTTCATAACCACCGAAACTGTAAGCGTGATTATACTATATCTAGAAATTGTGAAATAATTCTGAAACAATCCTTCATGAGGGATAAGAGGGTGGTAACAAGCCAGGGAATGCACACAGACTTGTGATTTTGTCACCAACAGTGATTCATGTTTGGGATGGACCCAGAGGCTATGTCTAAATAGGAGACCTGGAATCACTGCCATACTTAGGGGTCAAGAAGTGTATTGCGGCCATCTCCAGAGGAGACACAAATTGCTGATAGTGTTCCCACTCTTTTCTTGCTTCCACAGAAAACGGGATGGATGAAGCACATGTAATTCCTCTGTTTGCACAGTCCTGCGGTCAGATGCATAGTGCTAATATAACATTATCATTCTTATGGATGTCTGTATTTCTCATAATTTTCATCTAACTGCTGAGTTTTACTGAGGGATTTAATAATAATATGTGTCTGATTTATTGTCCTAGCTGGAAGTCAATAGAAGTCGATCAGTGGCAAAAATGCCTGTTAGTATTGGCATGGCATACAAAGATCCTTGCACCAGTTGTGCTGCAAACATGGTGTACCTTCTGAAGGATACCAGAGATATTTGAGCAGCACATTTCCAAATTAGTGATAGTATTATTCCGAGAATAGAAGAATTTAAGTGGAGAAGAAAATCAGCAGTTGTTTAGGCTGTCTCTTTAATGGAAGGTTATCTTGAAGGAGACTGGCAATGAGTGTTATTAACTCAGCTGCTGTGGTTAGGGCTTGTTTTTTGAGAAGGCTATATACTGGTATTTTGACTAAACTTTTTCTTTACAGATAAATGAGATGATTCTATGATAAAATACTGATAAAGCTGGAACCTACTATGAAAGCTCCCACCAAAACCATGTATTTTCTTGTATAGTGAGAGGAATGAAGTGATTTTTTAAAAAATTTCCCTTTTATCTGGGATGGGGATTGGGAACTTCTGTATGTTTAAGGAAAGGCTTTAACAGATCGAGAGTTACACTACACAATCAGCAAACTAAATCATGTGCTCATACCCCAGACATGGGGAACCTTCTTTGTTCTATTAAATGCTGATTTCTGCATCTAGGACAATTTTCTGAGGGGCCAGTTAGCAAACTGAGGGTTTCTGGAAGTTTTACATTCCCAGTTTCTGTTCTGATTGCAGGTGGAATTTCTTGTGCATTTCTCCAGAAGTTGAATGCTCACTTTTCTCTGTCTTTCCGCTCATGATGTCACATTTCCAATGAAATAATGACTAAATGAGAAGCACTGACATTCCCAAGGAGACCGGCCAACAACATTTCATGCCAAGTAAAACTTGCAGATAGTTATCATTCTTTCTCAGTTTCATTTCGATAAGACTATTTGTGTTTCACAAAGTGTTTTTCAGTGGGTGCCCATTGTCCCACCAGCACAATGCCCCAGAGAGAGGAGGCTGCCCAGGGAGGATTGGGCTCAGCACCATCTCCTGGATTCCTTTGCTTTTTTGCCTGCCATCAAACTCAGAGAAGTTCAAAGCCCAGCACTGGTGATGGTACATTAGTTTTTCCTGCTGAGTGAACATAAGATGACCTAAAAAAGGGTAATCTTTCAGCATAATGACATTATCAGGCGGGGTGGTTTACTACTGGGGAAAGAGTCTGTTGCAGCTTTTGTGGTCGTGTTTCAAGGTTTTGCCTGTTTTTTCTCCCACCCTCCCAGTAACAATGATGTAATATATTAAATTAAGTGGTAACAATGTATGAAGCTGTGGTTATCATGAAATATTTACACCCCTGGAGTGTTGTAAACACACAGTGGAGCCCTAATTAACCATAGGTAGTCTACAATTATCCCATGGTAATTACCCTAATTGGAATAGGCTCATTATGGGTAATAGAAGAGAATTTGTTTCCTGTTAAGTACTGAAAAATAGAGTTGGCAATTAACTAAAAGCAGCAGCCGCTTCATCTGACTTTAAAAAATTAAATTGCTCTCTTAGAGCCTGTGCTGTTCCCACAATCTGAGCAGTTTTACAAACAAAACCAATAATCAGATCGTTTTACAAAGCATGCATACTATCATAACCTTGTTTCTGTGTCAGTATTATCAATGAATCAGGTGATTAAGAACTGTGATGCACAGAGGTCCACAAAAAAGCCAAGGAAGGCTATCCAAAGCACTCAGAGATACACAAATGATTTACTCCATGAAGCTATTAGAGGAGTTGCGGGAGCAGAGAGAGACACCACGCACTATCTTTAGCTGTGGGAATTATTCAACAGATGGAGGGGCCCTCTGCCTTGTCTAAGTAGGACAAAGCGATATTTCTTATCAGGCCTTTTCTCCCCTGGCCCCTGAGAAATCTTGCAAGTGTAAGATCCTGGACTATTTGCAAGGGAGGGATCCTACACCTGTGGAATTGTCGTGGGCTAATGGGACCCCTCCCACAGCCCAGGGCGCTTGGCAGTCACCCTAAATCCTCGCTCCTGTGCCCCTGCTAGCAGAAGCTGCAGGACAATGGGAGTATATCAGTCATAGAATCATTTTGGTTGGAAGAGGTGCTCAAGATAATCTAGTCCAACCGTTAACCTAACACTAGCACTAAACCATGTCCCTAAGAACCTCACAGCCATGTGAAGCACTAAACACAGCAGGGTGGAAGTCCCGGCTCCCTTCCCAAGTGTTGCCAAACGCTGGAGGCAGTCAGGCATGTGTTCATCAGGCTAGGAAACCTCATGCCTCTCCTCCGCGGAGGCTGGCAGAGGGGCACAGGGAAGGAAAGGTCACCTGCTGTCAGATGCCATCCTGACCCAAAGAGGATATGAGATTTCTGGAATAGACTGCTCCTTGCTAGCCAAGGCTGTGACTAGGGATGCGGCTCTGCTACTGCTCAGCTGAGTAAAGGTTGTTGTCCTCAAGTGCCTAAATACCCATCCCTGTCCCTCCTTCCCCACCAGACAGCCCTGATCCTTACACCCATCAGCTGAGAGTACAAGGGAGCAGGAACAACTTTACCTGGGGCTGCTACTGGCAGGAGAGGATCTGTATTTGCAGCCTGAGGATTGAGGACAGCATGCTGCTGCTGTGAGGAATCTCCTCTTTCTAATTTTATTTTCCTGTCTGTTTGTAAATGTCATGAAAAGATGAATTAAAAAAGAAGTGCTGGGTGTTACAAAATCATGTCATAAAAATGTGTCTTCTAAGTCATAAATTAATGATTTGTTTTCTCCATCTGGTTTGCCTGATACAAACAGGAACAGTTTGCTTTTGCTGAGAGTGGAAATGCTTCCACTGAAATGATCTTCCAGAAATAGGAGGGTGCAAGAAAAAAAACCACTCACATAGCCTGTAGCAGTCTGCACACTGCTACAAACAGAAGGAAAGGGCACAAAAGGAAATACGACTTGGAGGACAGACACAGCTGGCATGTTATTATTGATTGCTCCCTACCATACAACATGTCCTCAGCTGGTAGGTATGTAGCTGATTTCCACAATTCATGAAAACCCACTGTTTTTTGCCTTTCCTCCTAAAACCATGACTTGCCTACCTTTCTGTCATGTCTGTGGCTTTCAATGTTGTTGGCTCCTCAGGCCATTCTTTTCAGTGCTGTTTTTATTTTTTCCAGCAATTACACTAACTGCCACCTCCGAAGAGGAAATTAGTATTGCTCGTTATGAATGAGGTTAGCTGTGAAAAGTGAGAAAAGGAAGAAGCTGGAGATATGCCTAAGCAGTATTTCTACAACACTTCCAAAAGGAAATGCATCCTTATGCTTTGGAGATGGTGAACAAGGTGGCTTTTGGTCAGAGTTAACAACGTAAGTCCTGTATATCTAGATAAATGATTTATTTATTGTAGAAATAAAATATACCTAAATCACTTTTCTCTATTGTTCAAATATCTTGAAGTTAGATGCTAGGAAAAATTTGTGGCTTGATGTTAGCTATTTGCCTGTGGTTATGCCTGGGGAAAGGAGGTGGAACTATTGCACAAGGAGGTTGTTGGTGAGGTTTCAGAGGACCTCAAGACCAGCAGGAGGGGAAATACGTTGGTCTCATCGGGAGAATTAGACTTGAATTTTACCATGATCTTTGCTTGTCTTCCAGTCTCCTCCCAAATTATCTTGGGACTTCAGTTTTTGGGGCTGAGGCAAGTGGAAGCATAGTGGAGAAAGAGATGAGATTATAAAAAACAGTCTTTTTGCTTGTCAGGGTCTCAGTAGGAAGATAACAGACACCTAACTGGAGAAAGAGCAAAAAGGGGCAACGCTCTGTGCAAAGACCAGTTACAGACTGTATTGAAAAATGATTGCTGCCTTTCACAGAAATATTCTAAAAATTATGTTTAAAAAAGTATGTACATACACATGAAATTTATCTTTTTTGTTTTCCTGTAGCTTATCCACCTGTTTCTACTTCTTCTACTGTCCCTTGTCTAAAGCAGCTTAGCTTCAACAGACTTTTCTCTGTTAAACTCATCTTTTGCTCCCAAGCCTCTTCCAGCAGATCTCAGCGCAGTGTGACTGGCATGCAACACCCTGATCAGGCTTCCCAAGGGATGGAGACCCTGTCCAGGTAGCTTTGTGGTCAAGGGGAGCTGCAAAGTGATCTGTCAAATCAATCTCCTTCTGTTGTGTTGTCCAAGATGTTTATGTTTTTATGAAGGAGACAGTTTGCTTAGCAAGTCTTTTATTTTAGGTTTCTGCTAACAGCCCTTGGGAATTTATGTTGAAGATGGAGATGAAAAGACATCCGTAAGGTGAAGGTCTGCATAGCCAAAATGGAGTTGGCTTCCTGCCCAGTACCCGCACAGGGACTGCAGACACACAGTTTATGAGTGGTATGGATTGTCACGAGAGCCTAAATACACTTACTTGATACTTTTTCTATTTATTTGTTTTTGAAATACCCCAAGTTTTTTAGCTTGGACAGGCATCAGTTCCATTACATGAGCTTGTCCCACTTCAATGTTGTATAAAGTATACGGAGGAACACAATGGCAAAGAGGGAAAACCAAAGACACTGTCTAGAACACTGTTCAAAACCCTCTATAAACCAAAAAGAGGTTTAGAGAAAATGTCTGGGTGAACATGCCCTTTGCTGTGTAATCCCAAAGGAGGGTAGTGCCATCCAGAAGCAAGGAGACTATTGATGCAAATATAACCTGCTGCTGCTTAGGAAGGCAGAGTGCCATCCAGAAGCTCTTGTTAAGGGCTAGTCTCGGCATCTGTACATGATGCTGCATTGTGCTGTATAAATACAAGCTTTATTTTTTTGTTTCTATTGAAATAAATGTAACCAAGATGACATTTAGGTTTCACTTTTTATTCTGAAATACGAATACATGTTTCAATTCTTTAGTCTAGTAAAAATACTGTATTTTTAATGGGCTCAGTCACATTGTTAAATCATTTTAGGTTACCACGCTGTTCCCATTTTTCCTTAAGTTATTCATTTGTTACAGCACTCCTCCTTTTGGCAAGAAACTCACTTGCATAAGCTCTTGGATAAGCTTTTCACTGATTTTGAACTCAGTGATTTTTTGCTTCAGCAAAAAGAAAGAGCTGAGTAAAAGAGCTTTTGGTTTAGAAATAGTTTGAGCTTTTGGTTTAGAAATAGTTGTTGTTCTCCTTCAGGATTTTGGGTGTCCATTAACTCCAGCAGGAATGGAGACACTTAGCACTTTGTAGCATTGACTTGCTAAACCAGAGGTGCTCCGGTAACCTTGTCCAGCTTCCAAGGAGCTGTGCTACTGCAGTGTCATTCTCACGTGTCCTCTGTTTCTCACCCTGTGCTTTGCTGACTTTCTTCTTTAAGCTAAGGCATTGATTTTCTTGGAATGAGCTGCAAAACCTACTCCTCCCTCTGCCACAAACATCCTACCATGCATAATACAGCTAATTTCTCAGAAGTGTGCTTTCTCTTTTTAGTGTGCAAGTAAAGTACTGTTAATCAGTAGTGGGTGTTTTAGGTGAATGAAGGCCAACCTGATGAGTGAGTGATGCCCGGCAGGTGAATTTTCTGATTCTTTCAGTTGTTAGCTGACATTGCTTGCAGTGACTCATTCCTTGCTTTGGTTGCATAGAGTACTAGGGACATTTGTAAACAACAAGGAAAGTATTTATTAAAATTGTAATACCACAACAGCCTGAGAAATTTTCACCTTGCTGGGATTCATTCTGAAGCAGTACATTACAATGGAAAATGCAGTGCTCTGCAACAGGTACTGCAGCAAAGCAAACCTTGAAGTGCTCTTGAAAGCTCTCAGTGATTCTTCCTATGGAGCGTGTTGAATATAATGATGGTAATAAGTGATTCACATTGCTCTGCCTCATAGATATCAAGCTTAACTGCGCAGCTGGCTCTGTGGGGTTTTGCAACACTTCTGTTAACCTTGGTAGATTCAGGTTCCAGATAGAAAATTTAAATTCTCTAAGAGAGTCCGTGTGAAAACCTTGTGTTCCTGAAGCCAGGCCAAGTTCCGTCTCCAACTTCTCCAGCTTCAAAATTGTTTTATGCTTCATCTTCAGGAGATTTCAGTCTTAAGGTGAACTTGATTCCAGGTTTCAGCCATCCTTTACAACAGGGGTGTCAGACTCATTTTCACCGGGGGCCACATCAGCCTTGCAGTTGCCTTCGAAGGGCCAAATGTAATGTAGCAGTAGTTACATTTATACAGTGGCCAAGTACACATTTATACATTTAGTTACATTTATACAGTCCTAAAACTACATTTGGCCCTTCGAAGGCAACTGCAAGGCTGATGTGGCCCCCAGTGAAAATGGGTTTGACATCCCTGCTTTATAAGAATCCCGGAGGCAAAAAATGTGGATCTGATCCATTCTCAGCCAATAGCTCACTTCTCTGTTGATGGCTGTTCGACATGGTCCACTGGATACACAACTCTGTCTCAGAAAGTCCCTATCTAACAGTTGCTTGGAGCTCTGAAGGCAAAACAGTAAATATGACTTGACACATTACTCACAGTCTTGCCCTAAGTCCCCATTGCTGACACCATCCAGGAAAGTCTTCTGGGTTAAGTGGATCTTTGCTCTAACCCGGTGGGACTGTTCCTTTGTGCTTCCTTGGGTAAACGATCCAATTTCTGTGCACCTTCATTTCTATTTCTAGAAAATGGCAGTAATGCCTCACTTTAACTGTGTGTACATGACAGGCAAACCAGGGCAGACTCCTAATAATATTCAGGCATCCAAAGAGGCAAACTATCACATAATAGGGTTTTCAAAAGAACACAGGTATCTAACTGCTTTTGGAGTGAATCACAGTGAATAATTTTAAACGCTTGCCGTTCAAACAAATGGGGTTCAGCTCCTGAAGGTTATGTGAAAGGAGTCTGCATGAAGCATTGGCTCTTTCTTTCTGCGAACACAGATGAGACCTTTTTCTTTTTTTTTTCTTCTTTTTTTTTTTTTTCACCCCTCCTTTTTTCCCTCTTAAAAACGAGACTACATTTTTTGGAGTTTTTCACTGAAATGAAGATTTGTATACGCAGGCTGAAATAAAATCCCCTTTTCAGTTGTCTACTGTGTTCCATACAGTTAGCTGACTTTTCAAAAGCTTTACAGTTTACAACTCCCTTTCTTTTATCAAGTCTTGGTCACAAATGCAGCTTTATAAAAGCATCTAGTTCATATGATTCAGAATGCATTTTACAAAACCACTTGGCTCTGTGGAGGGAATTGATTTATTTGTCAGCAAGAGCGATTGACAGGCCAAACCCACATAATCTAAAAGTAGATGGAGAGACAGGATCTGAGAGTCCATCACAACAGACCTCTCGAGTTAGCGGAGTCCTGTGCAGGCCTGTATTGGTCTCAGTGACAGGGGCAGGCATTTAGTCAAGTGATGAAGGCATGTGATGAGTGTGCCAGACAACGTGATGAAGATGGCACAGGGAAACCATGTGCCGTGGGAGAAGCTGTTGCTGGAGCATCTGTCTCTGACGTCCCCAGCTGCGGTGCAGCCCCCGCTGCCCAGGGACACCAGGCACAGCTGCTAGAGACCCTGGCTGGTGGGTGTGAAGGGGACAACAGGAATGAGTCTTGTGATTGTGTGTGGGACCCTGGGTCTGGCACCACCTCAAACAGATGTTTGTGGTCCCTGTTTCAGTGGGTTGAGCTGGAAAACAGCAGCAAGCCTTGGCTCAGCAAGGCTGTCCAAGCTGTGCTGCCAGCGTGGCCAAGTCCTGTGGAAGTTGAGTGACAGCACTGGAGTCTTCACTGGAGCCTTCATCTTGGACAACTGTTCAGAAACCTGGATGAACCATGTTATCAGTGTTAAGCACTGAATCATGCGCCCGCCAAATCTGTCAGCAACAAAATTTATAGGTAAAAAAATAAATCGGTACACCTCTTTAAAGTGTTGGCAGCATTTTATCAGGATAAGTATTTGGATCTTACAACCATTTGAGCTTTCCAAAGTATTTATTTAATTGCACAGCTACCTTCTTATCTAATTTGCCTCTAGCCAGATCTTAAAAACGACTTAAACTTCAGAGATGACAGTAATTCTACATGCACAAAGACACTTGGAAAAACTGTTTGTTTGAAATGTAACTGATTACAAACTGGTGTTGGTTGCCTGTACTTTCCTCGCAACATTAGCTTTTCTGTGGACATGGAGTACTCTTGTAATTTGTCAACTGCTACCACTATTTAGGATCAGTTAAGCTTTCTCACATTAATTAAAAACTGTATTAAATTAATTAATTTAATTAATTAAATCCATCACATTAATTTACTTTATAATTAATTAATTATTAAATTAGTAACAAAAAAGTCTCTCACTATGACTCGGTCTCAGAGTGTGCCTTTAGCCCTTGTTTGAGATGGAGGGGAAAAAAAAATGAAGCTATGTCAGAAATTTCCAGGATGTTTTCTTTTGATTATCCCATAAAGGCAGTCTGCTGAAATGGTAATGGCTGGAAAATAAAAGAGAGACAGACATCTTTCACTGAGGTGGAAAGGACTGTGGCAAATATTTCTGCTTATATTGCATTTTGATCTCAGAGTGCAGTACAGAACTAAAAGATCATGAACAGAAGGTGCAAAATAAATATTATTTTAAAATAGCTTTTAATTTTAGCCCTGTAAAAGTCTTGGTGAGCTTTATTCAAAAAGATTCCTCTCCTTGAGGAGACAGGCACTTTACTCTTAACTCTCCCATACTGACACAAAAGGGGAAGATGGGCATTAAAGAGGGAGATTTACTCTTGCAAGTGGTTACCGGTGCATTTATTAGCCATACATTTATATATTTTAAAAGATTAGGGTGTAGCTCCTGAGTATGTCTGGGAAACAAAAAAGAGCTCTGTGCATAAGCTTTATCATATTGCACAAGATCTCTCTCCACTAATTGAATTTGTCCACTTTCATTTTGTTTTAGTGACCACATAAAGAGGGTAGGATACCTCAACTTAGGTCTCCTGATGGAGATGGCACACAGGTTGTTACTAATGCTTTCTAACAATTAAACCGTCCTGATTGTATTATAATGATGAGACGTATTTCCTCGTAACTCCCCATCTAGATTCCATGAGAGCTGTTCAAAAACATTTGTTAAACAGCTGTCTCTAGAAAGAAGAGTGCGCCTGTGAAATGTATTTCTTAAATTGATGCAGATTTCAGTGGATTGCTGTTTGGGGTTATTTTTGGAGAAAAAAGATTTCAGAGTGAAAAAATTATCACTTTAAAATACACTTTGTTTTTCTACAAAATAAGAGGTTCAAAATGGTATTTACTGAGCTGAAAATATGGAGTCATACAAAGCAATTTTTTGAAGGAGGGAATCTTTTGTGGTAACTGCTGACTTTAGAGCTCAATTTAGTTTGAAATAAAAAAGGCGATTTTTTTCATGACTGAAATATCATTTTTACCAGCTCAAGATTCTTATTTCTCTCATGGTAGATGGCTTTTTTTTTTCTTGATAAAAGGAAAAAGGTAATTGCTTTGATTATTCACCTCTCATTTATTCCTATGCTGTAAACACATTCAATTGAAAAAACATTGCTCACTTATGAAGAGGCTGTGATCTCACTTGTGAAATCATAGACTTGGGTTAGAAGCAACCTTTACAACTCGCCTAGTTCCAAACCCCGGCCATGGGCAGCAACACCTTCCACCAGACCAGGTTTCTCAAAGCCCCATCCAGCCTGGTCTTGAACATTTCCAGGGATGGAGCATCCACAACTTCTCTGAACAGCCTGTTCCAGTGTTTCACCACCCGCATAGTAAAAAACCTCTTCCTTATGTTTAATCTAAATCTACCCTCTGTTTAAAACCATTACCCCTTGTCCTGTCACTACAGACCTTTGTAAAAAGCTTGTCTCCTTCTGTCTTATAAGCCCCCTTTATATACTGAAAGGCTGCAATAAGTACTCCCAGGAGCTTTGTCTTCTCCAGGCTGAGCAAACCCAACTTGTTCAGCCTGTCCTCATAGAAGAGGTGTTCCAGCCCTCTGACCATTTCCGTGGCCCTCCTCTGGACCCACTGTAACAGGTCTTTCTTGTACTGGGAACCACAGAGCTGGACACAGTACTCAAGGTGAGGTCTCATGAGAGCAAAGTAGAGGGGTAGAATCGCCTCTCTCCACTTACCGGCCATGTTTCTTTTCATGCAGCCCAGGGTACAATTGGCCTTCTGAGCTGCAAGCACACATTGCCAACTCAGGTCTGATTTTTCATCCACCGGTACCCCCAAATCCTTTTCCATAGGGCTGATCTCAATCCATTTGTCCCCCAGTCTGTATTGATACTGGGTTTTGCCCTGACCCAGGTGCAGGACATTGCAGCTGGTCTTGTTGAACAAACTTGTTGATCAACCCATCCAGAGACCACAACACAACAACATTTAAACTGTAACTGAAGCCTATGAATCAATGGCCCTGACAAGGCCCGAATGTGTTAGGGCTGTCAACAAAGTGCTGAACAGTCTGTTTACTACTTCCTAAAGCACAGGTCTCATGGTCTATACAAATGCATAACATGCAAGTTAATGCTAGACAAGTGGATACTTTGATAGAAAATTAAATGCGTCATTACTCTTCCCTCTTCCCTAAGAACACTGATAATGGCAAATTATCATCCCCTGACTGACCTGGCCTGGTGACTTTTTTGGCAAAACCTCTCTCAGGCACCCTAAAGGCTAGAGCTTGACCTAGCAGCTTAGTTTCCCAGACGGAAGAACAAAAAAGGGGAGAAGAATTGCAGAGCTGCAAAACTGCTGGATGGAAAGAAGCCCTTGGGGCCACCTAGCCCAAACTCCTGCTCAGAGCAGGAGTGTTGCTAGTGCCAGACTAACTCTGTTATGGTTTTGTAGAGCTTGGTGCAGAAGGCCAGAAATATCACCACCTCTTTGGACAGCCTGACCCAGTACTGAACTATCTACCAAGTTTTTCCAAATGCCCAACCTGATTGCTCTGACCATCAAATTCTGTCTGTTTCCCTTGGTCATATTAACCGTCTCATAATACTAAAAGGAATGTGATCACAATCTCTGTAATTAACCTCCAAGCAGGCTGTCATTACAGTGTCCCTTACCCTTCTCTTTGCCAGTGTCAGTTGCTGCTAACAAGAATAGAAGAACTGGTGGGAGCGCTGGTCATTCAGGGCAGCCCTGCCTGCAACAACCATGAGATGCTGGAGGTCAGGGTGCAGAGGAAAGCTGGAGGGTGAACAGCAGAGCTGGGACCAGGCTTTGGGTGAGAAAATGGGGGCTTATTCAGGGATCACCAGGCACGATTCTCTGTGAAGGACAAGGATGCCCAGGACAGCTGTCTGGTTTCTAAAGGAAATGGCAACAGATCCCACTTCAGCACCCCAAGTATTCTTCCCCTGTGCTTTCCACCCTGTGTGGTACTGAGCTAGAGGCTCACTTCCAGTTCCATACTGGAGATCTACACAGTGAAAGAGCTCCTTAGCACACAGTGTGACTGCTTCTCCTCTTCTTCCCTGCCTGTCTTTCCTGATCAGCTTGTGCTCATCCAGAACTATGCTTCAGTTGTAGGTGCAGCATTGTACCATGTCACCACCACCCCAGTCTTGTAGCCCTGCCACTCTGCATGGACTACTGAGTCCGTCTGTTGTCCAGGCTTTGCAAAAGAGCTCTGTACAAGCAGTAGAAGAAAGCCTCTGAATGAGCTTCCCTTCTGAGCAGGAATGCAAAAGTCCCTCTGGGGGCTTTCTCCCTTGCATCTCTTCCGTTTGCAGCTTCTCTTTCATCTCTGGGCTTCAGCCCCTGCTTCCTGGCAAACGTAGTTTAAAGATTGCAGCAGTTCAACAAACATGGCCATGAAGTTCCCTCTCTCTCTTGGTCCAATGTGTCCCCTCCCTTCTCAGCAGTCCTTGCTCACAGTCAGAGAAGACAACATGGTGAAGGAAGCTGAATCCTTGCTAGCGATCACAGTTGTGCAGTCACACTGGTCTGTCAGTTGTGTCTGCTCCTTTCAGGGCCTCCCCCTGTGACTGTAAGGATTAACGAGAGCAACACTTGGGCCCCCCATCCTTTACCCTTCCTCCTGAGGAGGACTTGTCACCTTTAATCTGCTCAGGGATTTCTGCGTCTGTGTCACTGCTGTCCCTGTGGATGTGCAACAAAGAGCAACAGTCACTCATCTGCTTAGGCCTTGGCAATCTCTCTACACTGTCATGGATCTGAGCTCCAGGCAAAGCTGCTCCAGTACCAAATCTTCCGGGATGACAGGTCTGACTGGCAAATAAGTGCTTCTTCTTATAGAAGGTGGTCACTGGTCACTAACACTTGAAAAATTATTCTGGTAGTGTTTGCCCTAATTTGAAGACAGAGGTGTCCAGCCCTGAACCTCCCCCCATCAGGACTTGTTCCTCTTCTCTTGCAAGTTGATGTGGGAACGAAGCCTTCCTCCTGGTGACTGAAGTAATGAGTTTCCAGCTTCTCTTGTCCTGAGAGTTTGTGTCCTTTCTCACTCTGGTCATGTCAACTTTTTTGTTCTCTGTTTACTAGGAAGCAGAAAGCTCGACATGTGTTTGCTCTGCCTGTCTGCGGGGTCCTGCGCTTGGCGGGGCAACCCTTATGCTACATCTGTCTTCCTGACTCAGTTCACTTGTAAATATCAGAATCACCTCACGCTGCTCCTCCCATGCTGTTGACTAGGAAAAAGGAGAACTTCCTCCAACTCTCTGTGAAATCTCTGTGCATTTCCTTCTGTGCAGACTAAAGGAAATAAACACCCATTCCATGCTTGATCTGTTCCCTTCTTCCCATGCAGGTAGATTGCAAGGATTGCAAGAATTAGAGAAAGGGAGGACCTGAGAAACACTCCGCTGGAACAGTAGTAGGCATAGGGAGTGGTATAAGCGCAACCTGGACTATGGTTAGTCTGCTGAATGTGATCTGTGAAAACTTGTATTGTCTCTTCTCCATGAGCTCTGAAGGCAGTAAATTGCAAGTTGAATTCCTTCTAAGATTGTCAGGTGTAACCATTTGTCCAGTATTTGCAGCAGGCATGAGGAGCTGCACTTGGACAGGAAGGCAAAACCATGATCCAAAAGCAGAGAAGGTGATTTTGGTAGTAATGTGAAATACTTCTAAAGAATGTGTTTTATGAGAGATTTATTTTATGAAATGGGATTTTTGTTTTGAAATTATAAAAGCCATAGAAAGTGTTTATAAAATGCAAATCTGTGTACAACGGATTCACTTTGGCTAATTTATGTGTGTGTATGGGAGAGATGAAGTTCATCTTGTCCTTGTAATCACTATTTTTCAGATGGGTCAGTCCTTTCTGGAGCTTCTGGCCCCAAATACAGCATGTCGTTTAATCACCTGAAGGTTCCTGGTGGCAAGGACGAGAGTTAAAGCAAAAACATGCTGGAGCACCTGGATACTGTTGACACCAGGGTGGTCTGAGTTGTGTCTGTTTGGTGTGCACGTCTCTGCCTCTGGAAATGGAGCAGGCAAGTCGCAGCATGTCCTCACTGCATGACTGAGGGTCAAGTTGGGAAACCTGGGTCATACTGAAGCGACCAGTTACAACCAAATCATGCAGCACAGTGTCACATGGAGACGCCAGCTCATGCTGAAACAACGGGATTGGACTAGATGATGTTTTGAGGTCCCTTCCAATCCCTAACATTCTGTGATTCTGTGATACTCTGTCCGTATGAAAAGACCTGTGCTCTCCACGGGGCTGATTAGCTCAAGCACAGCTCTAGACTAGCACAGGGGCAACCTACGCTACCAGAGCTAGCTCTGCTTATGTTATTGTAATTTAGGCTAAATCTGTCTGTTATGCTTTATTACAGCATGTAGACATATCCTCTCATTTTTTTGGTGTATGTATCTCAGACAGCATTGATTAAAACCAACCTCCTTGTGAATTTCAGCAGTTTCACATTTTAGCTGGAAGTCAGAATTCAGGATAAAAGGAAGCCATAAATAGCCAGTGTAGGGACTTTGTATTGAGCAGCCCATGCAGTCTTCTGCTGCAGGCTCTTTGCAGTATTTCTAGCCATATCGTTAGGTTTTTGATTGCTTGCTTCTCAAAATCCTTGCACTAAACAGAACCAGCCCACTGATGGTCCAATTACTCAGTGTGTATCTATGTTGACCACCTCCACAGCTAGATCAAATGTTTGCCAAAATTTCCTCACCTGTGTACTGAAAAATGTCTCTGCTCAGAACTCTTCAAAACAGCTGAATACACAGTCAAACCCACATAGTCAGTCCATGGCCCAAACCTCTTTCTAAATTAGGCAGACGAGACAGAGAAAACAAGATAATTGTCTGTTTACAAGTCTGTGAAGCCTCTTTACAAACATTAATTCTACATTTCTCTCAATGAACAGTTAATAGCAATAGATGTCAGAAACATATTCTGCAGTGGTATAAACCAACATTTCAGCAGACATAAAAAAGCAAATGTGTTTCTTTCTCAGTGGAGAAATACTGTAACAAATAAAATCCTGTCTCATTCTATAAAAAGAGGCCTTACAAGTCAGACCTCTGGCATCTGATCATGTCAAATATTTCTGTCAAAAATACTGTTTCAAATTTCTACCACTGGTGTTCTTGAAGTATATTTGGATAACTTGTTAAGTTTACCTGTTGATGGCTATGCTATGGCTGACTGCCAGTGATCTGGCCAACTGAGCAACCTAATTTTTGGATGGAGGACCATGTGGAAACCCTGAATAAGGTAAGGAGAGGTCAGTTTGACTGAGATTCAAACACAGATATCTGCAGTTCAGTCCAGCAGATCTTACCAAGGCCCCTTTTAAGCAACAGACACTCTGTGTAATTCACATTGTATAGCATGAAAGAAATTGTTCTCTAGAAGCACCCGGGGCTGTGCAGATGTAGACATCTGCATTTGATGAGGTGAGTACCAGCCATGGCAACCATGGAAACCAAAGTCACAGATAGACTTTCTTTGGTCCTGTTTTTGCTACTGACATGGAGAGGGAGGAGGGCTTATGCAGGACAAGGTATATTCTGCTTGTCAGAAGTGGTTAGATCTGTGTCCAAAGGGTGCTGGACTTCAATTAAGCACACAGATTACAAAAGAAAACAATGATGCTTGATGCTCCCAGCGTCTGAATTGCAACAAAGGGTTGTGATAAGGGCTACAGATGCTTTCAGGTCCCTTCTATGCCCCAGGCTACCACCGCAGCTCAGCAGTTGCTAGGATTTGCAGAAGTGCATAAGGACTGGGACGGCTGCTAAGTTTCTGTTTTCTGTTTCCTTATTTTTCTACGACTGTGAAGTATCAAATGTCTTTATCAGCCCTCTTACCTTTAGTACTGAGTCCAGTCAAGTACCTATGTGAACGAAGTCTGAGGGGAGATCACCCTTGCAAATGCCTGGTTGCAAGCGTGGTGCAGCGGAAGGGTGACACATGCAGTTGTAGGTGTGGAAAGACTGGGGGAGCTGCCTTGGCACTCAGGGCACAAAAATGGTTGCCTGCCTGCCAGTGCGTGCTCCTTCCTGCCCCAGACAGAGTTCCAGAGCATTATTCGGCTCATGGGCTGAGAAGATTAGCGTTTGAGTGAGGAGTCTTTCTGTTGATTACTCAGTCCCAAAACTCCTAATGGAGTAAGTTTGAGACCTGGTATTCTTTACTTTTTAAAAAAACAAAGCTTTTCCCTGTTTCTCAGAAAAACAGGAGATGATTTCATCTTATCATAATTGCTAAATTTATTTTTAAGATGGGAGAGTGCCAAAAGCTGCAATCTTGCACGCCTCCTTTAATACATAACATCCTGATTATAGTGGCCCTGAAAAATTAACAGGCATTCAAATAAACCCTAACTGAAAAAGATGCGAGGCCACCATTATCCAGCCTGTGTGACTCATTAAAGTGAAAGGCGAAGAGCACAGCAGAGTTGCATTAATCACTTGGTTCTGCTACCAAAAGAAAAGCGTTTGTGCGATACTTTATTTGCAACATACCATATGCAGAATTACCTGATAGTCTCACAAAGACTCTAGGGATGCTAATGACAGAGGAGCATCCCACTTCTAAAAAATTTTGGGAGGTTCTTTAGTTAAATTTCATTTTAGACTTCGCATTTTGCTTGATACGAATTCATTAGAAATGTATAGATTTGGGGTTTTTTTGATGAAAAAGAAAAGCTTATTTTCCTGTTTAATGGCTTCTTCCTTCCTAGATTTTCGAATATGACAAAAACACACATAAGTTTGGAAAGATAAATTAATGACTAGGTTTTGTAAGACCAAGAGAGAAAAAAAACAAACCAAACAAAAAACCAACAAAGCCAAACCATGACTTATAAGTAGGCTGAAGACACCTTTTTTAGAGCAAGTTTTCAGATTAGTTATCTTGAATATGCTCTTAGAAAAGTCATATGGTATTAACTTATATCTCATACCACAGGTGGCTGTGCTATTAGAAAAACAAATGGGTGAAGTAAAACTCTTGTTGCTTAGAGTCTCTGAAGAGTACTTGGGATGACAAGAAAAGAAAGCAACCTGAATAGAGAAACAGACCAGAAGGGGTATCAGAAGATGAAAAAGTAGCATTGTTTCTCATGATAGGTGGTTCTGGTGCATTTGGTGTTTTTACTGATTCCAGGAATGACTGATCTGCAGCTGATAAGCCAATCTTGCAATTGGGTTGGGGGCTCCAAATTGTGTTAACACCAGATGGTAAAAAAGTTCTCTAATAAGAAATTGGGTCAGCATTGAGATCAAAGCATATAGCAGGAAACTACTGATAGGTATAAATGTTATAAATTACTACTCAAAAGAATGTACCTGGTTCAGAGTAAGAGTTACTGGTGATAGTCGTTGTACATTTACAAGGATCTCAGAGAAGACAGTCAAAGCCCTGGATTGTGTTGAGCAAAGGCTCATGTTGCACAGCACTGTTCAGAAGTGAGGCAACAGACAGAGAAAATCTCAGATGTGGTTGATACTACAAAATCCAAAACACAGAATAAAAGAGACTTGGTGCAAGAAGAAGTGATGAATTCAAAGCTGACGTTATAAAAAACAACATATGGAGCTTCATATGCTATGGTCAACACCATAAACTGAAGGCATGGACTGGCATTCAGAAAAAATTTAATATAGCTTGATCATTGTTGTTGTTTTTGGCTGGGGAGCTGTTTGAGAGCCTCTTCTGGGAGCCAGCTGGGACTGATTACTGTGTGGAGCAGTATATACGTTCAGTAGTGCAGAGCAGCTAGACCCAAAACACTTGTGGAGCAGACCTCTGCCAGGCTGTTTGGTTTGGACTGTCTGCTGGATTTCCCGTGGTAGAAATTAGAGAAGGATTCCCACTTTGAAATTGCTACATCATGACTGGAGAGTGTCTGCATTTGTCCACACACCACCGTTCTTACCTTTAATAAACCAACTGAAGGAGCTGTTTTAAGATCAGACAGTGAGTTTTTGTCGATGTGGTCCATGACTTTTCTGTTGGTGTAGTCAATAAGCTTTTCAACCAGCATCAATTGAGATATGGTGGCCTATGATGTCAAAAGAAAATGTTTTATTACAATTTTGATGACAACCAAGGCCTTTTAGTTTCTAATGAGTTTTTATTTAAAATTACCTATTAAACTTTCCTGAACTTACTGAAATTAAAAATGTTATAGATTTGTACATAGTTTTCAAAACTTGCAATACTACAACACATACTAAACATATAATTCATTCAGTTATATCAACAGGACTACTCTTATGCTTAGAGATACACACATCTGCAAGGCCAAGAGCTTACTCAGTATTTTCCTAACTGTGGAATAATGCATAGGTAGGTGGTGGGACTTACTTCACAAGTAAGATGAAAAATATATTCATTTGAGGGTTCAGGTTCAAAAAGTACTAAAAAATTCAGTTCGTCATGTTTCCTGGGTCAGCAAAACCTGGCTGAACCTAGGCTTTCTGTTCAAGGTTGATGACATTTTTTTTCTTTGAAATGGTGGAAATATCAGAAAAAAAAAATGCTTTCCATTGTAAAGTAGTAACAGTCATGATGAGCTAAACATATTCATCAGAGTATGATTACGTCTTTTACTTTCTGACCTACAGGAGAGAATTGCCTGGTAGTACAGATCCTCATGATCTGTACTACCACTGCTCCTTTGCTGCCTGAAACTTTTTATTTCAGGTCTCACCGTTCAGTAGTCAAGTTAAACTCAGAGTCTGGTTCTCTAGTTTTGTTTAGCTTTTCAAAATGATTCTGCCATTTCAGACCTAAACAAGTATTTGTGTGCCTGAAAGCTTGTTTGTTTTCTCAATGATGTAAACTGACCTAATAGATTGCCTGTCTTTGCAAATTTTGTCTTTCCTACAAGACAGCATCTTTAACTAATTAATTTGAACTGTTCTGAATTTTTTAACGTATTCTGAACTTACATATGCACACAACAAAAAATTCTAGGATTAATTTTCTAGGGTAATTGTAGGGTGAATTTTCCTACTATGCTGAATTATTGACCCTCATGAGTATGTTTGCACAATACAACTTTGCTGACTTTAAAGCTTGTAAATTATTTGAGTCAGTTAGATTTCTGTTTCAGGATGTTTAGTTCATGTTGGGAAGCAAAAGTCTTTGTTCAGAGAATTACTGACCCAAACCCAAGACACTAAATGATGTATGATTTGATAAAACTGACATCTTGTTAACATTTCTCTGTCCTGTAACACAACCTTCAGTAAATCAGACCTGCAACACTAAAATGCTCTATATACTCTAGTTTCATGCTAACTGTGAACTAGCCAAAACAGAAAACTCTGAATATCTTATGAGGAAACCTGATTTTCTTTGGTCTAATTTTCCTACAGAAGCTTTCTCTGCCACATTTAGCTTGTTGCATTTGTAACTGCAGTATTCTAGCTCTTTCGAGCTCTGTGAAATAAATCAGGTATCAAGAAGTCACGTATCTATCTCTCCTTCATACACACAGTCTGTGAAATCACTCCTATTGACTTCCTACATTGTTCATGGGGGAGCATTTATATTTTACCTTGTTTATTCAAGGTACAAACATGTCTTAGACAATGAACACAAGTGCAGAGGGAAATGTCAGCAAAAAGTGCCCAAAAGATTTACATAAACTGTCATTTGAGCTTCTGTAATGTGCAGATGTAACTGCTATGGATAATATTGATAGAAATACCTGTCATTTTGGATATCAATACATCTTGGGAATTTTACCCAGCTGCCCCTTGGGTACCCCTTTTGCTTCAGTTCTTTGACGGGTCTTGCCTTGTTGCCTTTCACAGGCAAAGTTAGTGGCCATGATAATTCTTTTCTGCTCACTTCACATATTCATTCTGACTCAACTTTTTCTCTGACTCACAATCTGTTTCTATTTCCATAATCATGAGTGCATGTGAAACATCCTGGGCTAATGCAAAATGGCACAGACATCAAAATGTGTTATTCATACCTATGTGAGTAATGCCCACTCATTCTTTGATACGTGTGTATTGACTTGATAGCACCTTCATTTCCTGCCTCCTTCCATTTATTCAATCCCTTGATGAACGTTCTTCCACAGTAATGGGGATGATTCCCCTTTCATTCCTATGCCAGAATGAACCCCCCTCAACGTATCAGGATTGCATCTTCAGCCAACATTTTAAAATTGTCTAGAAAAAGAGAGGAAAAAAAAAGTTCAGGAGATCTGATAAACAATTAATTATCACAGGGTGCCAAATAACCAGTTCTGTGTATAATCTGCTGAAAATGCAGGAGTTCCTGTCCTTAGTGAACAAAACCTCATCAAGGAATTTAGCACAATTTAGGAGTTAGAAGTCGCATGTGCATTTTTGGCCTTTGCCAAAATCTGTCTGTAAGTCATATGTGAAAGACACCAGAGAAAAAAAATGACACATGTCTCTGTAACTAATTGGTTTGCTTAAGCTGGTGAGTGAATCTGGTGAATCTTGAGGCACACATTTTAGTGATAATACATACTACTGCTAAATTGAGGCCAGTAGCTGATCTGTAGGTGTTGCAACTGCTTGAAATATTGGGGATCTGTGGTGAAAAGTCTGTTGTAGATGCCAAATATACTGGGTACATTGTCCTCATGGACCTACCAGTTTATCTGCTATGTGAGACATAAAATTGTAGGGGAAAGTTTGAGTAAACTGTACAAAAATCCTGAGATATCTCCAAAATCCACAAAACAAAGTGTTAGAGGACAGAACATCTTTTTCTATGTTAACATCTGTGAGCGGAGAGGATAATCATGACATTATCTGTTACTTTAAACATTACATTAGCTTTTTTTTTTTCTTTCTTTCTGGAACATTATCATATATAAATAGGAAAACCTGGAGATTTCTACTACTAATTATACTCTACTGATACTACTTTTATAGATAGATAATAATTGACAACTGTTACATTTTAGATACGCTTCCTAGAGTATGCAGTATCTAGAAATCTGGCAACAACTCTAATTCAATTGCTTGATGTTTAATGAAAAATATTGGTAAGATACGCTGTGTAATCGACAATGTTGCTACACACAAATTAACTTCTGCACATGCAGTAACTCAGGTTCTTACCACAGGCGATATCCATGTGGGAACAAAGAAATCCTGACATGAATAAAAGATCTGATGTTCAGCCTCTCTCAAAAATGGCACAGTCTGTCTCTCCCATACTTCTGATGGAGAGGGATGCCAGTCTTTAAATAGAATTTTAAATACCCAGTTAGTCAGAATTAGAGGAAAATCTGGAGCTGCGTAGCGTAATAAGTGCAGAGGTTTTATTATTTCCATCTTTTTGCTCTGCTCTGTTGCCAGGAACAAATACATCATATGTTCTGGAGAGGCTTCCCTGTAGTCATTGCAGCATCATACTGAGCACAGACTCCAGAAGCCTCACTCGTAGGAGGGTTGCGTCCATTTGGATGCGTTGGAGATAACACATCTGGTAAATGGGTGTGATGCTCTGGTTTTCCAGCTCCAAGTGGGTGGATCATAGGGTGTCACTCTTGGGTATAGTGGTGGAGGTGGAGGAAGGAAGCCCAAAAAGAATTTGATTGGGCCAGAATGAAACTTTACTCCTTCACTGTAATGCTGAAAAAATGACATCGCAATGCAAATATTATAGCAAGATATGATTTTGGCTTTTTTTTTTCTTTTTAATACGCCTTGTTTTACTGCATTTTGTTTATTTATTTGGTTTGGGCGTTTTTTTTTTGTTTTTTTTTTTTTTAAACCCATTGTTCTTATTAACAGTAATTACCATCCATTGCAGTAGAGCATTTTGTCTTGCTCAAAATTAATGCCAAGCATGCCCTTTCCTGACAATATTCAAGAAGCATTCGGAAAACGCCCTCAGACACATGGTGTGAATTTTGGGGTTGTCCTATGCAGGGACATGAATTGGACGCAATGATCCTTTGGGGTCCCTTCCAACTTGGGACATCAAATGATTCTATGTTTGGCCATTTGTTAAACCTACTTTCTTTTACAACAGGAGCACAATCTGCACAGGCAGAAATTTCTGTTTTAAGACTGCTGTTCTTTAAGCTGGCCATACATTGGTAACGGACAGCAGCTTCCTTTATCAGGAAAAGATTTAAATTACAGGCATCAGTGAACATAAATGCAATGAGTACTTCAGTAGAATGGGCACTCTATGACACATCAGAGTCATTTTCTGGATTATCTGAACAACCTGGAGATCAAAGTGTAAAACCTGAGGGGTTTTTTATGCAGGATAACACATTTTGTAGGAGAACAATGTGAGATAAGAGATGCTTATGCTGGTAACTGAAGACATACTAAGCACTGGAATATTCCAATTATTTTCTGACTCACTGAAACTTGTACGCTTTCTGTGGGCCTCCTAATCCATTCAGTAAAAAGAGTAGAGGCTATAGATATCTGGGTAATTGAACTGAACTCAAATACTTCATCTGGCTTCAGTAACACTTGCACTTCTCATTCTGGAGTTTTGGTTTTCTTGTTGTGAAATCATCTTGGTGGAAAAAAAAAATCCAAAACAACAAAAAAACCCCAACTATGAGACCTAGGCTAAACAGATTCTCCTAATTGTCCTAATTGTGGTATTGCGGGTTTTTTTGTTGTTGTTTTTTTTTTCTATGTATTATGGTTGATATTCGAGTGTAAAAAAATTGGAGGGCGATGCTGTTGATGCCTGAGCATCCCCTCACGCCCTTTCACCGGGAACGCCATGGGACCTTGAGTCCTGGCTTCCCCAGATGTTGATGTCTGCTCCTCCACCCATGACCTCAGTGACAGTGGTCCTTGGCCACCCTCCATGGCTTCATCCCACAGCCTGTCCCTGTGCTGTCCGGACCTTCATGATCCCTCCTGCTGCCTCAAGGCAGCTGCTGAGAGTTGTTGGTGCTTGGCCATCCTATGAGGCATTTAAGTTTCTGCTGCCCAGAGTAAAGATTTCCATCCATCTTATGAGGAGCGGCTGAAGGAACTTGGGTTGTTCAGCCTGGAGAAAAGGAGGCTAAGGGGAGACCTTATTGCTCTCTACAGCTACTTGAAAGGAACTTGGAGTAAGGTGGGTGTCAGTCTCCTTTCCCAGGTAACAAGTGATAGGTTGAGAGGAAATGGCCTCAAATTGCACCAGGGGAGGTTTAGATTGGAAATTAGGAAATATTTCTTCATGGAAAGGGCTGTCAGGCATTGGAACAGGCTGCCCGGGGAAGTGGTGGAGTCACCATCCCTGGAGGTGTTTAAAAGACATGTAGATGAGGTTCTTAGGCACATGGTTTGAGGCAGACTTTGCAGTGCTAGGTTAATGGTTGGACTCAATTTAATGGTCATTACCAACTAAAGTGATTCTATGATTCTATCTCACTGGGGCTGTTTGCTTGCACAGACCTTTACGGAGGCAGGTGCAGCGGTCTGACAGCCTTCCTAAGGGGTCTTATTATAACATTTAGTACAGGGTTTATATTGCTGCAATATTATTTTGGACTCTGCAGTACAGGGAACTTCATATAATAAGTGTAAACTAATGCTCTGTGCTGCATGTGGAGTGAAACCTGCTTCCAGGCAGAAGCTCCACGGAAGCACTGGTGGTGTGAAGTGAGCTGGCTCATGACATTTACTGGGGCATTGGTCAATTCTCCCTTTTGCAATATTTTCTTTAATGTTTGATAACATTAAGTACAGCGTGGAAGAGACTTAAGTAGTGCCAGTGCCTTTGCACAGGATTCTGGTAGCCAGATCCCAGACGGACTTAATCACTGCTTTTTGCTCAGCAATGATGATACGGTTTGAGTGACCACATGGGCTGTCAATTTAAGCCCCAGTGTCCTCTTACTGCAGCTCTGATGTCTTTATTCTTTCTGGCTTGAAGACAACCTTCATGTGGAGAAGGTAATCGACAAATTCACTGTTTTAAAAGGGCAGAAATAATGTTGTTTGCTATAAATGTGTTGATAAACTGTGGCATCGGTATTTGGGAGGATAGTTATTATAGAAGGACCATATGATAAATGATCTCACTCAGGGGATAACAGCTCAGAAAATGACCAGAAAACTTTTGTCTTAATTTAAGACAAAACTTAACTTAAATCCATGTCAGTTTATAATGACATAACAAAGCTGCACTGGTAGAAAGTATACAGTGAAACAGAAAAAAAAAATGTCTGTGGAAATATCCTTAAAAATTCTTGTTGTAGTGCTGAAATTCCTTAGTAAGCTGGAGATTACTAGGAAAGACTCCTGGACATAGCTCAAGTCTTTGCAGATAGATACTATTGGTCGTTAAAGAAAAACATAGCTGCTCTGAAAGAACAGAGTGACCTTCTGATTGGAAATGCCATTGTATTAGAAGCTTTTGTGGCTTCCAGCTCCCTTTGGTCAGTATTCACTGAGGGTATGGATTTAAATATACATTGCTTTAGAAACTACTAACATTGCACACGGTACATTAAGGGATTCCTGCCCAAATAAACCACTTGAAAAGTATGTTTCATCTTCTAGAAACAGTCATCTCACACTATCATTGCCTACATTTGGCAACAGGTTTTGAAAGTTGCTCTCTGACTATCCTGTTGTGTGGGTTTTCTGAAGATCAGAGCATGTTTGTCACTAGATATCTCTGTCTCAAAGACACAGAGGTTTGCTTCTGATCATTTTACTGTTTTGTTCCATTCTTATAACTTCCAACAAAACCATTAATCAAGTGAATGGAGAGTTCATTAGTCTAGGAATTCATTTATGGGTAAGCATGGTCTTGTGAGCTCTTAAATTGCTCAGTGTAGTAGACTATCAAGATAATAAACACATGCAAGAAATCAGAGACCTGTCATAATGCATCTCTGATAACAGTTATAATTTTCTTATTCGAGAGAACATGTGACAGATGTATGTTTCACAAATTGTATGCTTATAAATCTGACTGGTCCTTTGGGCTGTGGATTCCTCACTGTACAGCTCATATATTCCAGTGAAGCACTTGTATTCCATGTATACTGTTTCTGATGCCTTTTAAATTCTTCTTCCTCCCATTTCACTTCACCTCTGCCCACCTTACCAAAGACAGCAGCCATCACATCATATATGCATGTATTCCTGTACTGTTTCCATTACTATACTGTGTCTTTCATGGCAGACATTCAGCCTCAGGAGACTTGCTTTCATATTTTGAACAGCTTGAAAGGAGCGGTGGCTGAAAGAAGAAGGGTCAACAAGCTAAATTCAAGATGATAAATAGACTGTTTGCTGGGATGCTGGAACATTCAGCATTTTTTTGTCATACTGTACATTTTCCTTCTCACTGGTGCTTCTTTATTTCAGATAGAAGCTTGCAAGGAGCTTTAGTATTAATGAAGATCACATATTGAATCTATTTGGAAAAAACACTGTGATTGTGCTGTATCTTTTATCTGAAGTGAAAACTGAAGTCAGAATTTTAATAGAGAGTATGTGGCCAGCAGGACTAGAGAAGTGATCATCCCCTTGTACTCAGCACTGGTGAGGCCCCACCTTGAACACTGTGTTCAGTTTTTGGCCCCTTCATTATACGAAAGACGTTGAGGTGCTGGAGTGAATTCAGAGAAGGGCAACAAGGCTGGTGAGGGGCCTGGAGCTCAGGTCTCATGAGGACCAACTGAGGAAACTGGGGCTGTTTAGCCTGAGGAAAAGGAGGCCGAGAGGAGACTTTATCGCTCTCTACAACTACCTGGAAGGAGGTGGTAGCATGGAGGGTGTTGGTCTCTTCTCCTGAGTAGCAAGTGACAGGATGAGAGGAAATGGCCTCAAATTGTGCCAGGGAAGATTCAGATTGGATATTAGGAAAAATTTAATCATGGAAAGGGTCGTGAGGCAGTGGAACAAGCTGCCCAGGGAAGTGGTAGACTCACCATCCCTGGGGGTGTTTAAAAGACACATAGATGAGGCTCTTACGGATGTGGTTTAGTGCTAGTTTTAGATTATGGTTGGACTTGCTGATCTTAAGGGTGTCTTCCAACCAAAATGATTCTGTGATTCTTTGATTCTATGATTCTACAGAACAGCACATCTCACCTGTCAGTGCAACCGAATCAAAGCGATGGTTGCTACCTACACTGATTAAGAAAAGCATAATTTTCTTCCTCTGTTAGACTGTTAAGGTCCATGGAAACTAAGTGCCAGCCAATAAGGAAAACTAAAGATTACTTCCTAATCTTGATGATAATATAGGTTTGGTACAAAAATAATTGGCTTTGCATATGCTGGAGTGCATAAAAAGAAGAAATCAATACTGAAGAATATTGAATAATTCAGCAGTAGAGTAATATTTGTCAGCTAATATTTGGTGCCAAACACAGGAACTCTCATGGTAAAATATGTCTTTACAAAGGAGGAAGATAAGTATTAACCAGATGGTCATAAGACAGAAGACTACTGAACTGAAAAAGAAAGCAGTTTGGATTGAATGGATGCGAGTAGAGGAAGACACCTTCCTCAAACTGTAGTCTGCAATGGAAAACCCACTATTTAATTAAGCAAGCCCATATAAAAGTGAAACAAAGAATTGTCACCCACTCTGGAAATGCTCTTTGTGACCACTTATTTTCAGATAAGAACAGCAATGCCAATACTCAGTTTACTCCCTGGTTTTGGTACCTGAATGCCGGAGAACTAGAACTGGGAAAAATTATCCCTGATTCTGAAACCACACTAGCCTTGGTAACACATTTGAAAGTTTTAAATGAAAATCCTCCTCTGACCAACGGAGAAAAGCCATTGAGCAAAGTGTCTGACACAATATATTAATATTTGCAATGATTCTGTCTCAGCATTATCCACAGATCTTGCACATGACTGAATGTACACTATTGCATAGTTTCACTTCCCTAGTAAAAAGCAAAAAAAAATATGTTTCTCATGGAATATACTGGAGTTACTTTGTTCAATCAAAGATTATTTCCAACAGGCTTTTGAAAAATGGACAGAGCATGTACTGTGGTCATGAAGGTCACCATGCTTTGCCTTAGTTACATCCAACAGAGAACTGAATTCACGAAGTGAGGGGAAGTCTCCAGGGGAATTGTCCTGAAATAAGCTATCACTCTTAAAAATCATGTTTTAATAACCTACTGATTCAACTAGACCGAATTCTGAGTAACTCTGATCATCTCAGTTACCAGCAGAGCACATGATAAATTCAGCAGTCTTGGTGGGACTTATACTAATGACAAATATAAAAGAAGTATTCAGAATTCCAAATATCTGGATTTTTCTTTGAGTTGATAAGTGGTCCCTCAAGAGCTATTTCTGTGATTTGTTAATGCATTGTTACCCAAACTGAACTTTCCTGTGAATGTTTTTGTATTTTATAATATTGATAGTGTCTATTTCTTACCTTGACTACTATATAGTGACTCCAAAAGTGGTAGACCAAGGAGACAGGTCCTTTTTTAAGAGTAGCCAACTTTTGAAACACACTATAAAGACAGAAGAATGCCAGCTGAATCCTCAGCTTGTCAGGATTTGAAACTCCCCTGGGATAGTACCTTCTCACTGACAGGCAGCTGCACTGTGTAGTTCATTTGGAAATGTTTCTCCAAACTCTGTGCCAAATGTGACACTGCAATTCAATTTCAAAGCCAGAAATGCCAGTCTCAGTGTGTAGACATGCAGATCAAAGTAATGGCACAGCCCTCGACAATCTGAGACACTATTTCCAAGAATAATGATATTTCCAAGAATATATGACATATCGTTTGAGAAACTGAACTTAAATACTTCCATGAGGAGTGTAGGTAACCTCTCCATGTAGGTAGTGAGAATCAATTCAGTTCTGTCCCCTAGCACTGGCTTCTCTGAACTATCACCTCTGCCTTTGCTTATTAACTTTCCTTCAGGGCTGTTGACTGCAGGAGGTGGGCAACTGTACCACTTTCTTCCAGAAGAAAATTTGCTTTGCAGCCACTCCTGGCATCTTGTCTTTCCTCAAGTGCTTTGTATGTGGAATAACCAGAAGGGCTGACAACAAAAGATATACTGTATTTGCTGGGGAGTCGCCTGGATGGATAAATGATTGTGTCCATGCAGGGCTTGGTTTAGGACAGAAGGAAAGCTGAGAAGCCAGAAGGTAAAGGTAAATGAGCTAAGGAAATTGGTGTCCTGCTCGTGACTGTGGTGAAAGAAGGCAGAATTTACCACATCTCTCACTTAAAGGAAATGATTCTATAGCACCAAATTTGAGGGCCAGAAGAAACAAACAGAAAAGACACAGTAAACAAAAGCAGAAAATGTGTTCTCAGCCATGTCTTACTTGTACTACTATGCATATAAATACAGTAAACATGTTGGTATGTATTGCAAATAGAATCTCATTACTGTGAAAGGAGATAGTGGGTAAAAAATCAGTCAAAAAGATCAAACTCCATGAAAGACAGAGCTAAAACCACTCCTACAGAGTAACTGTAAAGGTGTAAGAGTAGATAAGAGCATAAATATTCCACAGCTCTTCAAGGAAACGGAGGGGGAAGCACATGTAAAAATAACAAAACCAGCCAATATTTCACAGCCACAGTGTCTGAGTTGCTCTTTTTTTCACATGTATCTAAATTACAAAGCAGCAGCATCTCTTCCTTGCCTGCACAACAGGCTGCTTCCAGATGGGTGACTTGTATAATGCTGTAGGAGACACCAAGTCGAGGTCTCAGACTTGCAGAGGAAATACAAGAATAAACTTAGACCAAGAGAGGAGAGGAAGCGTGAGGGTAACCAAGAATATCTGCTCTCTTGCTATGATCCGCAGCCCCTCATTGCTTCCTGACCCCTATTAGGACTGACAGGGGCAGGAGAAATGAAGGTATGATGGACTCCATCGAAGTCACACACTTCTAAGTGCTTAAGCAAATTTTCTCTTCTTCCTATGCTAATAGCACTTCAACAGTGCAACTCTTCTACAGTATGAGGTATCCTTCCTGATATTTTTTGGTTAAGCCCATCTGTTCTTATTTTTTTTTCCTTACCTTTTGCATTCTTCATGATTTCACTTCTCTGTTCTTCCTCCCTCCTTCTTTCCCTAACACCTTTGTCCATGATGTTTGACTCCACAGTCTCCCTTCTGTTTCTATCTCCCACTCGTTTGTCTCTGCTGGAAGATTTTCAGCGCAGAGAGGGAAGGACGGATGCTGGTGTGAATGCGCCTTCATGTCCTTTTTCTCCACTAGGTACAACAAAGCTGTTTACTGAGAGCTGCCCAGCTGTCGTAGTTTTGGTGCCTTCTCAGTTTCTATTGAAGAAGGTGATAACTCACGTGCTACTTGGTGGTAGCCACGTGCCTACTGTGGTAGCTGACTGAAATACTGACTAAATACTGAGAACAAAGTCATGCAGTCTGAAAACACTTCTGAACGATCTACTCTCTTGGCTGTGCTCCTGCATCACTGTTTTCAACAGGAAGTACGGCACTTAAATGCTTGTCATGGGAAATCAGGGAATCCTGTAGACCAATGATCTCCTCCAGCCTCCAGTTCCTCGGTGACACTTCAATCTGCTCACAATTGAGTGAAACTATGGCATATAACTTAGGCTGGGAGAGACAATACATTTTCTTCTCTGGAATTTTTCATTTGAGCTTTATCCCATCTGCCAATGTGTGGCAGTTGCACTTTCCCCCCCCACGCCCTGAGATCCGGTGTGGCAGTTGCCCATCCCCCTCTCAGAACTGGGCCTTCAATGGGCAGTTAATGGCTCTCTTTGTGCAGACCCGGAGCCGGTGGGCAGGGTCGTCAGCAGAGGAGGGGCCCAGCCTGCCCGCAGCCCAGAGAAGCTGAGAAGCTTCTCGAATGCCCACAGTCGTGGGGGGGCGTGCAGAGAAGCCGAGAAGCTTCTGGAATGCCCACAGCCAGATCTGAGCAGACTATAAATGGGGTTCCCGCCGAAGGCCCCCTTTGTGTGGTCTTCTCGGAGCTGCGGGTCTGCCATGCTGCCGGAGCCACTCCCCTTAGACGGAGAAGCCGTCTAAGGTAACTTCCCGGGATGGGGAACGCCTCACCTCTGCATGTAGGTGAGTGATAAATTACTGAATATATGCTTTAATAAGTCCTCGCCTGGTAGGCGAGTGTAAAGTCCTCGTCTGGGACAGACGAGTGTAAATTCCTTGCCTGGTAGGCAAGTGTAAGTCCTGGCCGCAGTAGGCTAGTGTTTCTCCTTTAAGGGTAAAACGGAGCAGAGAGGGCTCTGGTTTGTTTTCTTGTGAGTGCATATATGCACGCTGTGGATCTCCATTCTTATTTCACTGCACCCCAAATAATCTCCTAACCTAATATCCGAACCTGTATGTTATGTTATTGGAGTGCTAATTGTATAAACCCCGTTTTCCAATTGGTTTATCGGCGGTACTTTATTCCGGCCGGAATAAAGTTTGTTTTGGACCTTGTTGTCCGCCTAAACTTATTTTTGGGGTGCCTCCGTGACACAATGTCTCTGATGTGCAGGTACAAGAGTCTGAAATTTTCTTGAACTTAAACATTTATGATATTCACTCTCTTAGCTATAGTAACAGGAGTTCCTATTTCCTGTACAAAGAAACACATATTTAGCTGATTATATGTTAGGACCTCTACAATATTTATAGTGTCAATGCTTTCCAAGATATCGTTCTCCATCCTATAAGCATGCCTCAGATTCCACTCTCAGTGTTTATGACTGTGTTAAAACATATGCTTGTTCAAACAAGTTTATCCTATCACTCTATTAAAGGTCTGCAGAGAGACATTGGTTTGTGTAACGGCTATGTTGCAGCATTATTTACCATTATTTATATGGAAATATTCGTATTGCCAATACTGATCCGATGTATTTTTCCTAGGTCTGCAAGATGATGGACCTTTGTGCCCACTGAAATAATCTGTTTATCTAATCTGTGTGCCCCTATCAATCTAATCATCAGCTTTTAATTACTTTAATATGACATTCTTTACTGGAATTCAAGTCACATGAAATGGAGTGTATATTCAGGTGTGAACTGCCAACATTTTTTATAATCTACCATTTGATATAAATAAAAGCCTTGTCTCCCAAAGTGATCAGTCTTGTACCACCGGGCTTTGTCCTGTCATCTGATACCACTCTGTGCCTTTGACGTGAAATACTTTTGCATTTATGAGTTCCTAAATAGAAAGGATGAAATCTTTGGCTAAAATCCCTATATTTATTCTAGAGAAATTTGTTAGAATGAGGACAAGTGCTCCTTACTCATGTAAGCAGTTCCTTTCAAATCAGTCTGACACCCAGGAAAACAGAAGCTTTCAGGGATAGGCAACAGGCTGTGGTCAGCAGTAATAGTAGCTTGCTTATTTATAGTAGGTTTCATCTAGAAGAATTCTGAACACAAACATGAAGGCAAAATTAAGAAAGGAAAAAATAAGAGCAAATCATTGATTGAGTAGTGAAGGAGACGCCAGGCTGTATCTAACAAATGAGGGGCAGCCCTAATTATAAATGTTTCTGCTTTTATTGTCATGTTTCAGAACTTTAATGGTCATCTAATGTATTTTTTATGGGATGAGTATAGTTCTTTCAAAACCTCAGGAACCTGTGCAGCTGCTTTTAATTTCAGTGGGAGTTGTAAAAGCTCACTACCCTCTACATTTGTCCTTCAAATGTACTTAATTAAATATATAAAGAAGATAACCAGAAAGCCTGAAGTGGCTGAGACAGCACCAAACCATCTTTCCTTCTCTTTTTATCCTAGCAATAGTAATGAGTTGCATCAATTATCACTTTGAATTAAACTAATTGCACAACTTCTTTGGTTTAAGTGGGCTGCAGGAGGCTCAGAGTATGACAGCGTTGTGTGTCCCACTTTCGAGTCTCCTGCAATGATCCTTTGCCTACATAGTGATGGGGCAGCAACAGCATTGCCGTGGCTATTTCTGCATTAGCTCGTAACAGGCAAATGGTAACAGAATGTTTGTGGCAGCTTCACAATTTCTTTGAACCACCTTTATCTCAGCACATGAAAATAGCTTGGATTTTCAGCTCACAAAGTACTAATCCATTCTGTGCCTCACATTTTAAAGACATTGCATAATTCTCTGGCATCCAGCCACAAAACCTCTCCTTTGATGAAATGCTTTGTGGAACAACAACGTTCAGAAGCAGGGCTTACAGGAGTTAAAGTGACTGGCCTCCCCAGAGTCCCCTAGCATTGCCTCAACAATAAATGCTGGGATAATTATTTTATGGTCACAAAGAGCTTTGTAAACTTTCTGTGATAGAAAAGAAAACACAGCATCCCTGCCCCAAATAACTCACCTCAGTTGCAATGCCATGAAGGAGGATGGGTAACAAACCAGAACAGAACAAGGAGATTATGGGAGGAAGCACACACTAATTTTGTTACATACACATGTACTGAGGAAGCATAAAGCCATCTTCAGAAGAACATCTAATTACTTAGCAAAGGCCTTGCATAGCAGGGGACAGAAGGAAGAAGAAGATTTTTAGGAAAACTGTAAAAGCAGGATTTCTTTTTCCACCAATTTTCTTGAGGGCTTGAAAGCAAAGTGGACCAATGAGGAAAAATGTGGCTGAGCAAAGCAGCACAACATAGTGTACAGGATTTTCTGAGCATGGGGCAGAGCATGGAAGAAATAGGCTGCCAGGGAAGCTACAGCTGTAGGTACAGGTGTGGGTCTCGCTGGTGCGGTAGCAGGTCTGCCTGGGGTGGGCATTTCCAGCTCCCAGGGTTTCCAGGGATATCAGGAACAAATAAAATGTCACAGCAGGACAAAGAGGTCATGAAGACCTGGGGATTATTACAGTGAGAGGTTGGAGGATGTCACAAGACATGAGGGGTGAAAGGTACTACAAAGGCGAGAGAAAAAAAGGGCATCACAGTAGCACATCACTGATAACGTGGTATCTTTCAGTCTAGTTGTGCATCTGGACCTAACTGTCCAAACCTGACCCTGCTTTTCATCATTTACTTTTTCTGTTCTTGGAGGATTTGCCTCCATTCTTTTCCTTCCCATCGCCTTTAGAGCACTCCTGCAAGAGTCCACAATGTTGGTGCAGTGCTGTGCTCCCCTTGCCTCTTGCAGCCCCAGTGTCTGTGGGCTATAGAGTCAGCTATAGAGTCCCTGTTCTATTTTCAGAAAGCGTTCAGCTTTTAGAAAGCTGTCTCTTGGAGAGCTCAGGTCAATTAGGACCGTGATTGCACTGCAGTTTGGGCAATACAGAGATAGATTTGCACAAATAGGAATTTCAAAAGTGCCTTGGCACTTCTCTCCAATGGATTTGAATGTCTGAAGTGTAACTGTACTTGTGTAACAGTTCCCAGGGTACTATCTCTGTTGCCCGAACAGAGCAAATCCAGGTCCTTCTGTGCTAAAAGCACAAGTCCTGATGGATTGCCAGCTTTCCCTAGATAAGCAATTAATTCAGCAGGTAGCAGCACCAGACACTTATGTACCCACACAGGAGGCTGTGTTTATGTTACATAAACAACCATTAAATTTCACTTCCAGCAGTCCAGATGAGGAGAAGGGCAGGTGAAGCATTTTGCTGGATGGAATGAACCACCCCGTGTTTCAGGTGCTCCTGTGATTTCATATATCAATAAAACACACAGCAGAAGATGGCCTTGAAATCCTAACTTCACTTAGTTTTTTAATGTCTGCAAACAGAAAGGCCCTGATCTAGGCATGAAGAAGACAACAGCAGCCTCCAAAATGCCGAGCTGAACTACGCTTCATTTTTTTTCAACTATGCTGTGACATCTGAGCCAGCTGGTGAGCTGGATCAGCTGTTAAAGTTGGACAGTGTGGCTCGGAGCCTGCAGGTACATTCAGTTTAGCTAAGAGTTGTGCTTGGAGGCATTATGTATTTAAGGCTCTAGTACAAGACGGTGACGCTTGGCATTTCCTAGAAGCTGATAGCTACAGGTGGTAACAGAGTAACTGGCTACACAGTGGTAACGTCAGTGCTGCCATTCTTAATTCAGGTTGACTGCAAGTGCCCAGAGGTTTGTTCTTGTTCAGTTTCTGCATTTCAACTTTATATTTAGAGCAAACATGCTTCCCTAGATAACTGCAGGTGGGATGTCCCCTTATCTTTCTCCAGAAGCTGTAGGATGCCCAAATAGAAATGACTTGGGACATACAGGAATTGTCATCAATGGCAGAAGGTAGTATTCAAAGGAAAATGTGAATTTGAAGTATATTTCCTTTAAAGATGAGCCATAGGATACAGTATGTCTTCATCTGGATTTACTGATTGCTGTCCAGCAAGTCAAACATTATACGCTATATCTGGAAAATAAATATAAAATAAATTTTTAATAAATTAAATCCTTGAGCACTGTTGTTGTTGCTTTACTTTAAGCCATATTAAAGGAAAAGAGGGTATTGATTCGATCTAGCAGGTGGTAAAGCAATTTATCCAGGCTGCAATCTCTTCAAGTCCGTCCCATTTCATCTTCCCTATTTTAAAAGCGTTAACTGTTTGCTCTGTGCTTGGCAGTTAGGGAGAGACAATCATGGAATGCAATGAAATTATAATACTTTACTTCTTGGGAGGCAGGTAGAAGGAGACAAGGGGTTTAGTAATGACTTCTGATGCATATACGAGGTTAAGAACACTGGAAAATGTTGTACATATCCTCTGTAGAAGACAGTGTTGAAAGTGTCTCTGGAAAACTATCCAGACTGAAATCACACCTGAACAACATCCAAGCCACATGGACATGGAGATGAAAAATTTAAGAAAAATTGCAGAAGCAGCACCTAGATATGTAAGAGGCTTAATTCAAAATCATTACTGAATGGTAAAGCTACTGAAAAACAAGGAGGGGGATCACAGGTTGCAATCTCTAGGTTTTAATTAAAAGTAAACTAGAGCCCATGGAAAACATAATTTTGGAATCAGTATTAACAGAGAGTATCTGTGTTAGCAATATTGTTAAAACCTTAAAGGTGAGAATAATTTAGACTTATGGACATTTGTAATGTTGTATTTTTATATGGCATTTTGTAGAAACACAGAAACCGATTTGAGGTGGATTAACCTGAGTATCTGAAGCACCCTTGCAGTGACAGCACTGAATTTAGTGGAGGGTTTCCGAGCTTACTGAAATGTTAGTCCAGCCATGACAAAAAGAAAATCCTAAAAGCAGCAGGAGATTTTATATATAAAGCTTGTCAAATAATGAAGAGCAAAAGACAGGCATCAAAGTGTTTGAGGGTTTGCTCTGGAGTTTTGAGCTTAAGTCAGAACCTAGGTGAGTCAACAGAAATGTGCTTTCTCAAGATCAAGTCTGGCAATGCAACTGTAAAACTCTGTATTGCTTCTAACGAAGTTCTCTGATATCCTCAAAGAAAAGTTCTTATTTTCTCAACATTTTCTTGACATATACTCTGTGCTAAGGCTATACTGATAAAATGGTTGCATAACAGATGCAGATTTGCTTATGGTACACTGGAAGGCAAAAACTGACAACATGCTATTCCCCACAAAGATTTTGCACCAAAATGTTGATGTGTCACTTCCATTCATTTTATATTCCGTGTTCTTCATCCCACCAGCCCTGCCTAGATGATGGATGAGACTCAGTTCCTGCTCTGCTGATGTTTGTGATGGCTTTAGCTGCAGTGTAGAATTAAGATTGTCACTTTTCTTAGGTTAGGGTTGTGAAAGAACAGATGTAACCTTACCACTGAACAAGACAAAACTACCATGTTACGTAGCCTTGACAGTCATTCACTGTGAGCAAAACTCTTATTAATCTAGCAAAAACAAACCTGAGAAATAAAAGGGTAACTTTTAAGCATTTGTCTGCTTCTTGAAATGACACTGCTGCTGGAATTCCACGTTTATCACATCCCACAGACTGCCAAACCAAATCTGCCCTACTTTGAAATACATGATAAACGAAAATTGTTTTAATCCAGTCCTGAAAACCTTACCAGGAATCTAAAAGTCCAGGTGGCTGGCTGCACCATCAGGAAGAGAGGTTTTGAAAGGTTTGAAATAGGAATTGAGTTAAAAGGGCCATAGGCACTGGGTAATGCAGAACACCCATCCTTGTCAAAGGAGTGAAAGAGGGATGGGGTGGACAGCAAATTGTTGTGGAAGGATGGTAATCACTGGAGACCGTAGAAGTTATTCTGAACTTCGATTAAGTATCACAGCACTTTTCTGTATTTTTTTGTAATCTTACTTTTTGTCATAGAATGACAATTTGGGTCCAATCCCAAAGCCTATTGAAGACTGCCATCAATTCAGTACACTCAGTATGACATTTTTAAAATTACTTTATTCCTTTCTGAATAACACAACCAGCAAGAACGCTTTTTGACACCTTGGTAATGTCATGGCTATTACTAGCCACACTCGAATGCAGCTGCCTGAAACCATATGTCCATTTTGTTTTAGCAAAACAAATTGATTCCCTGAATGCAGTAAGAAGAGGCTAAGGCTTAGTTCTAACTCTGCATGCTAATACCAGGCAAAGAAAAATCCATGCCTGGGTAGGCAAAAGTCTGAACAAAATAAGAATTAAGATGTTTTAATTAATCATATCATTAAGCTGTCCTAATTATATCATTAAGATCTAAACAACATTTGTAGAATAAGCAACTCAGGACACAGTCAGATCTGCTGCCTTTCCACTGTCTCCCTCCACAATTAGGGAGAAAAGTTTCAGTTACGGCTTAATTCCCCTTAACCTACCATGGATCCACATCCTGGTTATACTATTAAAAACTTACATTGCTGTCCTCAGATTTATAGTGTTCCTTACATTAGTTTTTAACAGAGCAAACCCCTAGGAAAGGAATAAGTCTGAATCTGCTGTATTTACTTCAGACTTTAAATGTCCAGAGCTATACATAGTGAGAGTGATAGGAGAGAGGAAAGTCTGTCTTGCACTTCTTGGGAAGCAATCCTCTGGTTGCTTTGCATTATACCCCAAGCAGTTCCTATTGCTCAGAGCTCTTGGTGCTCAAAGTACCACCAATTCCAACGAAGTCCAGTGCTTTTGTTATGATACTTAAGCAGGGCCACATTGCCCAGATCATACCTCAGCTAAACCAAAGAACTCTTCATTCACAATAATGCTGAACTAAAAATAACAAGAAATTACACCTGTTGCCCAAAATGTAACAGCTTTTCTCAGGACAGAAATGTACATTATATTTTGGGGTCCTTTAAAGGGAGGCCTCTGCCATCCATTATGCCAGGTTTCTATCCAAGGGTGTCTCCTACTCATCTCAGACTTTTTCTTCCATGGTGTAGACACCTCCAAGACGTTTCTCTCTGGCTGTTTCTCAGACTTTTTACACCGATGAACTGCCACACTGCTTCAGGTTAAATGCCACTTTAGCCCAGAACATGGACCAAACAGCACTCATTAGCCAGTATTTCAGGAAAGTGTGTAAGAAACAGAAGTTCACTACAATATAACAGAAGTGTGCAGTGATAAAATAGATGCTGTTTTCTGGTAGTTAGCTGTCCAGGACCTGATTATTCAGGAATTTGTACTGGATCATAATGTTTAATACACAAAACCGGATAAGTTTAATTTCACCTAATATGTATTTTTTTATGCATTTGGCTTTCTTATGAAATGAGTCCTATGATAATAGTGTGAAATGTCCTTCCTTTTTTTTTTTTTTTAAAACCTGCTGTTGATGATTTCTTTAGATGTGCCCTTAATCTCAAGGACAAAAAAATTTCATGTAATCAGTCCCTATTTATCTTTAAATGATTTATAGTTTTGTAGGCTTTTATCATAGTACCTTCTCATCCATCTCTTTCCCTTACTGGAGAGCTGAATTCTGTCTTGCTGTTGTATATCTTTGATCACCTTGCAGCCCTTTTCTATCTCCTATCTAGCTTTCTTATGCTTTGTGGCTACCAGGGAAGAACTGTACGCTCATTTAAGCTGTGGGAGCACCGCGAATTTATGCAGTGACATAAGAACATTTCTGGTTTTACTCCTTCCCCTTCTCAATAATTCATAATGTTTCATATATACTTTTGACCTCCCTTGAGCACTAAGCTGATGTTTCCAGAAATCTACCCACAGTCACTCAAAAAATGTATTTCCTGAATGGTAATAGCTAATTTAGAGCCTGTTATTATGTATGAATAGTTTGAGTTATTTTTATTCCATTTGCATTACTTTGCAGTTATGAGCATTAATTTTCATTTGTCATTTTATTATCCAGTTACTCAGATTCTACTACAGCTCTTTGCAGTCAGCTTCAGATTAGACTGTTCTGAATAATTTGTTATCAGATGCAATCATCTCAATGCAGAATTTATCCCCTTTTCCAGCTCTTTCCAGCTTCAGATTTTCCATTCTCTGTCCCTTACATAGATTTCTCTAGAACATGGCCATCACCCCCTCCCAGTCCTTTTCTAGGCTTCTCCCTCAGAACACCATTAAAAAAAAAAGCTATGCCTGAATCTCCCATTGAGTTAGCATCTCTACAGCAGGCTGTCTGTGTGGGATTCGTTTCATCTAACTTTAGATGGTGACATCTATTTCTGAGCCAAATTCGCTCTATAATAGAGAGGAAATAGGCAGTGCTACAGTGGAAGTAATCCAACTCTAATGTAAATGTCTGAAATGCATCAGATGATTCATGTCCTAGAAGTGTTTATTCCTCCTCATTGACTCAAGGGAGTCTACAGTGAGTGGAGCAGATGCAGATTTTCTATATCAGAGGCAGAGACATCAAAAATTAGGTGAGAAGAATCCTGCTTTTCCTGTGCAGATATCACTGGGCTGCAACCACAAAGTTTTCCTGGTGAACTGAAAATCCAAGAACCACATTATTTAAAGGCCTCAGAGCTGGAGTGGGGAAGGACTGGGTTTAGCAGAAGTCTACAGAATAACATCTTTGGTATTTCCCACCCAGGGAAAACGCAGATTCCTTGGTGCTGTATGCCATACAGCAAAGTAGCCTGAGTGTGGCCAGGATCTGGTCCAGTTGAATGCAGCTTTCTGGAACAGAGTGGGCATAACTCTGCACAGACAATATTTCACATGCCCTGCCACTCATTCCTGCATTACTGTAGCTCCAGCATACTGTAATGCCACCACAGTTACTATCAGAAAATTTTGATAGGACTGGTCTTCCCTCGGAAAGATTTATTTGCACTTGAAATATCTTCCCATTTCCTTGCATCATTTCTATTGCATCATGTCTTCCACAGAAAGAACAAGTTTATAACAGATATATGTACTTCAGCTTCTCTTTCCTATCTTACTCACCATCCTTTCCATCCCAAATCACCGTTCACAGCAATCAAGAATCATGCCTGGCAGGGGATCATTCACTTAGAGCTTTTAGCTTGTTCTCTCCACAAGTTAATGGTAAAAGCTACATTTCTAAAAAAGTAATGTTCTCATAACAGTCCACTGAGGTAGCTAATATAATCTTGAGACATTTGGCAGTAAAGTTACCACTGAGATCTGTTTTACAGCTAATAATACATAGGGAATGTGCTGCACTCAGAATGTACAAAAAAATCTTCTAAAACATCTAATTCATTTTCCTTTATGCAATATTCACCAGTGCACAAATATCCAGGGAGCAGCTTGTTCTAAAGCTTCAAAAATGTTACTGCGAATTAATGTGCACTGGTTAGTACCCTAAAGGAACTGAACTACTCTGAAAACTTGGCTTATAAAAATACTTTTTCCTATCTCAAGGAAATATTCAGGAAGCCTAGCCTACAGAAAGTCTTAAAAACATATATATATCTCTTTTATCTCCGATTAGTCTTCAAAGCAATCTTCTGACTCTAGCTTGGATCAAGTACCATCTGACATGAGAGCAACAAAGCAATAAGATATCTAAAGTATAGTATATAAAGACTACTACTGCTTGCCTTAGGAGAAATCACAGTATATTGGAGATGGTAACAACACAAGCTTTTATTCTGGACTTTTCTAAGGTCCAGAGTAACCCTCTTCACTGCACCTTTACCTGGAAGACCCATGTCCTCTCCAGAGACAAACCACCTGGATGTGGCGTTTGGCTTGGAACTCTTGGCCAAGGACTAGTGAGTAATGCCCAGAAACGGCAAAGGACTGCAGCTATTATCCCAAAAGAAGGCTTGAACCAAGAGAGAAGACATCAAAGGATTTTTAAAGAATATTCAGTGACGAAAAGGACAGAGCATCATTAATGTAATTATCTAATTGTTAATTGTTAATCTTACACTTGACACAAACATCCTGCGTATTTTCCCACCTGACTAATGGGAGAGACTTAGTCATGTCCCTTATGTACTCCCGAGAGCTATGAGTGCCATGAGATAAAAAGCACTAGAATTCAGTATAAAGCCCTGCCAAATGCCTGATAACTAATACTATAAGGAAGTATGACAGGGAGATGGACACTAACCTAATGTAATGCGGTATGTAGAGAAAAATCAGGTGATTGCAATAATACACTGAAACAGCATAAAGGTAAGATCCATCTGTGCCCGGTGGTACAATGTGGATGTCCCCATCTGAGTGCCCACCTCCAGCCCCTTTTACAGTCATTGGAGAAAAAACAGGTATTTCTCGGGTATAATTCATCTCTTCTTAAATTAGATCCTTAAATTAGGACATGGCTGTGGAACCTCTACCTCCAGAACATGGTCTTCTGAGCAGGCTCCCATCCCTGGATTCCTGCTGCCCATTTTTACTAAGGAATTTTCTAGTTATTACTGAATGCAAATGATGTCTCTCAAGAGCCCTATTGTTTATCTACTCATTCAGAAAATCTCATTGAGCTATATTCTTGTGGAACTGCTTTGGACCTGCACAAATGTTAATGGAGTTCTCTTATGCTTGTCTGAAATGGATTCCTCTGTGATATGTAGAAGAGTTGTTCACAGGGCATCTTCTTCCTCCATAATTATTTTTTAACTTAGGAAGTTAACTGACCTGTAGTTATAAACTTGAATTTTGGCATTGTGCATATTTTATATATATCATGTATAGTATATAATTTACATGATATGTAAGTTACCTCAGTAGATGGCTGTTTCAACAGTATGGGGTTTAGCCCTTTCAGAAGATGGTGCATGCCATAAGTCATGGGGGCCAGCCCGTGTGTTACAAATGGCTTCATGCCAATGGCAAGGCCTGGCAATTGGTGGTGATGCTCAACTTTTCAGATAGTGCTGCAGCACGACTCCCTGAATCAGGGAAGCTGCTGTAGCAGTGCTGCTGTTCTCTCCCATCAGTGAGCACTTATACCGAGCTTGGAAATAGAAGTGTGAGACATCGACCAGTTTGCAGGTGGCAGCGGGACATGAGGGGAAACCCTGGGCCATCCTGCTTTTGCTGCTGCTGTACACCTCCCAGCCCCGAATATGGTCTGAATGACATTCAGATCAAGAGATGCTAATTGGAGTGAGAGGCATGTTTCAGCCTCTTGAGTCCACCTTGTAAATAGTGTCCAGATTGCTGAGTATTTCTCTTGAAAAACATCACTTCAGTATGGTTACATTATATAGAAGGGGAGTAGGCAGCAGTCGGTCCATGTAAATTCATGACAAAAAATCATATTCAACATTTTTGTGGTGTGAACATGACCCAAACCAATGCATATTTACAGAGGACACGAGCACAGAGCTTGCAGATCTACCTTCGGTTCCTAATCCTAGTATCATCCCCTTTCATTTATGTAAATACAAAAAAAAAAAGAAAACGAAAAAAAATTACAGCTTTTTTATTTCAAAGGAGGTAACTGAACCCTAAGTGAAAGCAAAGACATATAGAACAAGTTTTAAGAAAACTTATTTTGAGTTTTTGGAAAGTTCACTGATGCTGCAAAAGGAAATATTTTTTTCCTAATTTCCTCACTAGGAAATGCATTCATCTCATTTTTAACACTTAATTTCAGAGTGCTCAGAGTTAGCTACATCAGATGAAATCTTGGAAAAGTTCTCTTCAACTACAGCAGGTACAGAATTTCACCACAGGCTGGATTTCCAGAACTGCTGCTGGATCCTAGCCCTGAGAGAGATCAATGGAAACCTCAAGTGCTCAGAAAAGCAGAACATCAGGATCTAGATATAGGAATCTCAGGCTGAGCAAAAGCAAAGGCGTCTCAGTTCAGACTCTACTTTTGAAAATTTGCCTGCATTTACAGGAATGTATCGATTTTAATGTCTGTGTCCATGATCTACAGAGCCGAACTTGTGGGAACTTTATCATATCTGTAGCTAGGGTAAAAAGCCAAAAGCAGCTATTTTTATCAATATGGCTCTTGTAATTTGAGTGCCTTGGATTGCTCAATGCACTCACCTCATGCAGACTCGACATAGAGGAGAGGAGACGATTTTGACAGAGATCAATAACGCAGTTTAGATAACGCATTATGGGGACTGTCTGTCTGCTTTGGTATCTCCCTCTGGTTTACCAGTGAGGGTAATGGGCTTTGACATCTTGCCAGCTCTGCCATCCTAGAGAAGAGGTCATTGCTGGATCAACTCTGAGTGCCTCTTGCTAATCCACCATTAACCACAGCACTCTTAGGCACTTCCATCACAAAAAGGATATGCAAGTTGCCCTACAGTGCACAAAACAGTTTTCTTACATGCACAGCTTTTTGTGACTGATTTCCCAAGAAATAACTTGCATTTTTCCCCTATGTATGGGTCAAACAAGTAGGAAGCTTTCTATCTGGAACTGAATTCATACCAAAAGAAACAAGGAGAGCAAACAAAGATCTCAAGCTTAGAAAATAGAGCAGAAGAGGAATATGTATAACAAGGTAACACTTTTCAAGAAGGGACAGCTGGTATGAAGTTTAAAAAGCAGCTAAAATTGCTTTATGAAGAGAAATGGTATTTATTCCCAGTATGATTAATATTTTTATTTGACTTACTCCAAATATATGGTTTTGTTTTATTTTTGTCTCTTGACCGTTACGTATTAAGCAGCAGTCTTCTGAGACAGCTACTTCCTGGCAAATGGAAACCAGAATCTGTTGAATAAATACTAGATGAAACAAAATACCGTATTATCTGTATTGTCACTTGAAAATGGTTTTCAGTGAGCTTGATGGCAAAATTTTATTGATAAAATTAACAACACATGAAGGAACAATGAAGTTGAGGGGTAAAAAACCGAGAGAGAATTTTTGGGTGAGGTTTGCAAACAGCAAATTGGGCATTTCTTTCTCATCTGGGCCACCCATGCATGTGGGGACCTGAGTCCAAGAACCAAGCTGCTGTTAGGGTTAGGGTTCCAAGAGCCACAAAGCCTACAGCCCCAGGGAAAGAAAACACGTTCTCTCTGCTACCCACTCACTTTTCATGTGGCTGCACACTCCAGCATTACTACTTCTCTCTCTTCTACAGCTCTTGTAGGTAAGCAGTCAATTGCGTCAGGGATCTGGTATGACTGAAAATAGCCGTTTCATTTTGGCAGGTTATTTTTCAGACAGATTGGTTTTCTGTTAGGGCTCTGGGCACCAACTCTTGCATTTGTACAACAGAGATGGAGAAGAGGGAGTGAGGAAGGAGGCCTGGGATTGTTTAAACTTCTAGAAGCAACATAGCTGAATGAGAAACCATAGCTGGAAATCTGTCCCATGTTTATTTTTCTGCTTCTCGGCAAATGAAAGTTGGGATTATTTCTCTGCTCCAATCTCACATGAAAGCAAAATGGGGGACAGAGGACTATAAAAAGGAAGCGATTAATCTCTGCTTCTTGTGAAGATCAACAGTATTTTTCTAGATGAGTATCTCCTTAGCGTGAGCTTTGTGTGTGCTGCAGCTGCAAGACTGACGAAGAGCCGCTCTAGGAAGAACATATAACATTGGTATCAATGGTTAGCAATGGGGAATAGCCGCTATGCCAGAGCCATGTTCTGCCATGCAAACTGCACCTTGCCCATCTGGAAGCCTGTGAACAGGGGTCCTTCTTGTCCCTACTAGGGAAGGAGTAACACCATTGGCCACAACTGTGGAGTGGACGACAGGAAAGGGAGAAAGGGAGAGCTGCCAAGTGTTGTGTTGTTTGGTTTTGTTGTTGTGTTTTTTTGTTTGTTTTTGTTTTTTTGTCCCCCCAGGAATCCCCACACAAACACTGAAGATATGCAGTTGTACACAATTTGCACAACTATCTTACAGGGAAGCTGCTTCAGCCACCTTCAGAAGCAGCAGATCAGGTGAGGTTGTCACAAACAAGCTGAAAACAGCCTTCATTTGGCAGAGGACAAGGTCAGAAAAGCCTGTTTTTTCAGGCCTATTCCTTATTCACTCATTGACAAGAGTGAATGGAATAATATTTGTTCAGGTAAAATCCTCCATTCATTTCTTTGGACTAAGGAATGCCCAGTAGCCAAAAGGCTTGTTTCTGTTCCCTTATGATCCAGGCACAATATAACAATATAACTGACTACATCCTATTGCCAATGTCCGCCCTGGGCAACAGCAGCAACTTTCTTCAGACTTAAGAAACTTCAGGTTTCTTAAATATTGAATGTTCAAATCTAGACAACACGACTGGGAAAGGTTTCAAAATCTGGAAGATTTTCTAAGGGAGATTGGTAGGTGGTAACTGAGAGCGATTTTCTTGTCTTTATCTCCTGCCAATGTAAATTGATTTGCTTCCACTGATTTTTCTGATGATTTCGCTATATCTGATTTACATATTTATGAAAGAGAACAAGATCAAAGCAATGCTGAAATCACTAAGAATCACTTTGTGATTTATTATTTTGTCACCAAAGTAGAACAGTTGCATAATCAACACAGATCTCTTTATAGGCATTAATCCAGGAAAGCATTAAAGTGCCAGACCAAGTCTACTCCTGTTCAGGAAAACACATCACATATTTTACTGAGTAAAGATCCCTTCCTGAATTAAGGTGATCTGAAAGAAATTTAATTTGATATGGATGATACTGTAGGACACTAAGTGGTGTTAATCCAAAGAACATATAACTGTAATTAATGTTCTGTGTAGACATTTACTATGTGTGTGCACTCTGGAGATATATCTAGGAAAAAGAATGTTCTATTGACCAGGACATATAAACATATAGCTAAGACACTTCTGCTGCAATCTATTTTTTTTCTTCACATTTTCTTGGTGCTTTTTAGCTCATTATTTTATTCTTTGGTAACTTCAAAGTTCTTGCTAAATTTATTTTGACAATTTCAGAGATTATGTTTAGAGGAGGAGTTCTTCTCAGAATCAAATGCAAAATATGTTAAAAAGTAAAAACAAGATGCTGTGAGAAAAAAACGTCGCTGAACTGCATTTCACTAAACATAAAAAATAAGAAAGAATGACATCAGTGAGGCAATCAATATACAGGTTACAGTTCAGAAAAAACACCTGCACACATAAATGAAAAATAATTTGATGGAATGGTACTAAGTCAGAGTGCAGTTTCAGAAAAGCTCAGATAAACATCATCCACTTGTGATCGACCTCTCTCACATTCCTTAAATGGTTATGCTTACAAAGGATTAAAAAGTGCACTTATTTTATTCACATTGTCAGCACAGTATAGATAAACCAGCCACAAGATGGCAATACACCATGCTGTGAAAGAAAATTACTACAGTTTGTCTGATTTTAACCCCTCCACGCATGTCTGAAATGCTCTGCCTTTGTAGCTTTTGGCAATTTAACGAAGAATAGACACAAAGTAATCATTAATAAAACCCCAAATAACTAATCCCATTGCTGCTATAAAAATCTTGTTTCTAATTTATTTTCACTTTTCTGTGGTTTATCTCCAGTTTGTTGTGTGCTGTTGGTTTGAAAGACTGAAAGTGCCAGGGGACTCAATACCCACAAGCATCTCTGCAGTAAGGAATAGGTCTGTACTTGTGAGTGTTGCAAAGACTAAAACTGATTGCTCTTGCCAGTCAAAGCATGGCTCCATTGGTAGTGAGAAAGAAACAGATGCCCCTCTCCTGTGGGATAATAAAAATAGAGACAACATTATGAAGAGGGATGGAAATGGGATAGTGCACTGTTCAAAGTCATGCTCTTAAGGACTTGCAGTGGGAAGTTTTGCAGTAAACTAAAACTTGTAAGAAGTGGCAAAAAGACGCCTGGAATGTCTTGCCTAAGCATACAATAGCACTGAGTCACCAATATGAGGCTAATGTAATTACAGGATGCAGCAGGTGAAGTGCATTTTTCAGATGTTCTGGGAGGACACGGGGTTGCTGTTTGTGTTCCGCTTGTACCGCAGCGATCCAGTATGTCAGGGCACTGCTGACAGGGAAGGGAGATGGTTCCTTTCCTTGTCCCTGGAAACGTAGCTCAGCGTTCTGATGTGGTTACAAGGCAGGATGTTGGGAAGTGTCTGGTTGACGTATTGCATTTACAGAGTCAGGATTCAGTTAATCACTAGATCTGAAGGCAGGAGGAAGTTTTCCTCAGGTCAGAAGGTCATAGATTGTTGAATATGGTTAATGCTTTGCTGGGTAACATGAGGGTGTTACTTACATCCTAAGGCAACTTGGGAAATTATTTTGAAAGTGTTTGCCTCTTTTCTTGTGACATGTTGCAAGTGACTTTTGACCTTCTGCTACTGCCTTCAGCTTGTGACATGTTGTGCAGAACAGGCGGATCTGTGGGCTGCCTTCAGTAAATGCTTGTTACATCATGCACTACAATTGAAGGGCTCTGGGCAAAATATCTGAATAGTGTTACTTTTTGTCACATGATCCTATAGAGTAATATTTTATTAGTCCTTGCTATGGAAGTTACAAGTTAAGTTAAAGTTACAAGTTAAACAAACCATCAATTTAGCTTTAGACCATAAATAGGCCAGCTATCGATGAGATGTTTTATTCCATTTCTGTCATCCTGAGTCATTTATTCCCTACCCTGCTGGCTTTGAATTGCCATCTTGCTACTACACTTTCAGATTGCCTGCTGCTCATAAGGATCTGAATAACCAGTCTGTTAAATTGTTGACCATTTCTGATGATCCCAAGAAAGGTCATGATATGCTATTCTATCCTCTGCATAAAATAAGACAATGCAAATTGAAAGCCTTTCTGACTCTTGTAGACAGCTGGGCTACAGTTTGTAACTGGAGTCTGAACTGCTAATACAATTTGGATTACAGTTCCCCATCTTTCTTGTACAGCTATAAAACTTAACAAGGACTTATACGCATCAACCTACAGATTTGTTATTAGATTGCTCTGTATTTTTTTTTATTAATTCCACTAAAGGGTTGATGTATACCCCGATTAACCACTTTGATTCTTTTATTGCAAATTGCATTTCAGTTACTTTCTGCTCCTCACTGATGCACAGTTTCAATTAAGAAAAATACATTTTTCTTGTAGGAATTGCATTATTACAGCATGAGATATATTGAGAGATGTTTAATGAGTAGTACAATGTTTTCTTCTAAATACTATTTATTCTCTAGAACAAAGACATCATGATGCTTATGGGACTGTTTTACAAGACCATTATCCACACATGAAATGTATTCAAGCTGTAGGGTAATGCCAGGGATTCATGGTTGACATGTTGAAAATGGGAAGGATAGATAACTGATGGTCAAAGGGTATCTCTCAAGTACTAGATGGTGCCAGTTGATCTTTCAACACTACACTTTGTTGCCAGCTTTTCTTGCCACCAAAATCAGTAGTCTACAGCAATCTGAACTGTAGTTGTTGTCGGAGTTACAATGGCTTTATATTAGATATTGTTTCACTTATGTCAGATTTGGAAGGAAAAAAAAGAGAAAATTCCACCTCTTCTTTCCTCTCTTTCAGGTGTATGAATGTCCATGAATGCCTTCATGCCACCTACTACACAAGAAATGTGTCGTGGTTAAAAGGGAAAAGAGAGAACACTCGGAAAAAATATGTCTCTACTGTTTCCAAACAGCTCCTTACTATAGTCTGAGGTGTGGAAGAGGTTATTAGATTACTCCAGCTGCTTCAGAATTTTCAGTGGCTGTTTTTCTCATTCAAAAATCTGCTTTTTGTTCAGAAGAAGCTTGTTGATGGGAAAAGCCTAGTCTCATTTTTTTGTGTATGTAAATGTTGACATCTTTGGCCTTCTGAAAAATAAACAAATCCAGTTTCTTTTTGCCATCTGATTTTTCCCTTGGAAAATTAAGCCACATCTAAAAACATGACATTCAAAATGACTGAACCAGAAAAGGTGTAGTGTGGCCTCTCTGTTAAGTCATGCTTTTTGCAGATGTTTCACTTGTGAATATTTTTGAGATTTTGACTATTGTGATTTAGCAAGGGAAACTGCAAAATCTTAGAAATTTTCACAGGAGGGGAACACTATTTTTCATGCATCTTTACTGATTGTGTCTCTGGCTTTACCATTTATTTTTTTAGCTCCACAGTCTACGTGCAAAAATATTTCATTATATGCTTGTGCTCCTGTGTCTTAAGACCTATACCTCCTTCATTTCAAAAAAGACTCCAAGAGGCGTCAGCTTGGTTTCTTCCCTACTCTTGGCCTCCTGCTTCAAGCTTTCAATTTGTTTCTTGTTGAGTGTGGTATATGTCACTGTGACTTTCTATGGCTCATTTAATTCTCTGTAAAATGATGGCTAGACATTGCTACCGGTACCTGTGGAGGAGGATTCTGATCTGATACTGATTTTGCACATTTTATCTGAAATGCGCAAGGACAGTATAAACAGAGGTCTTAGATTTGTGTTACTGAGGGAGCACACGTAGAACTCCAGGGGTTAAAATCTGATTGCAGTTAGAGCAAGTTAAATTATGTAGGAAGGAACAGAAAAAGACTGAAACAAAAACCAGGACTATTCTCAGTCAATTTAGCTGAGAACCATGCACAGCTGGTTTTGTAGATGCTATGCTATATCAAGATATTTATATTCTGCGTGTTTTGGAGCTATTTCTTCTTTTTCTTCCCTATATCCAAACAGAGTAATTTATGAGTGAGTCAAGGAAAACAGAGTCGCTTGTCTCTAGTCAGTTAAAAATGCAGGTACCAAACTTTTCAGTTCTAAGTGTGTCATTTCTATGCGTTTTAATGGGTAAGTACACATTAAGATCACTGCAAGCCTTTCAGCCAAACTTTTCATAGCTCTTTGTTCTCTTACTCTTTTCAGCCATAAAGATTTTCCTGATATCCTTCCTTTCCTTTTCTTTAGTCTGACTCATTGATTACGCATTACTAATGTGCTTCAGCTTCTCCATCTGTGAAATGAGGAACATCTATATTTGCTGTTGTGTCAAGGTAATAGATGTATTAGAAATACCTCAGCTAGTCATTGCTATGTTCCCATTTGTAAGCAGCTCCTTACATCAAACCACTGAGGTACTTCTCCATGCTCTGAGGCACTGTAATTTGGTGTGTTCAAATACCACCGCTATTCTAGGTGATCTTGAAAGAAAGGTAAAATACATTCCTATTTAGCATTTAGAGAAGTAGACTCTTCCTGGGGAGCAGGTGGCTGGCTTGTTTGTAAACGGGATAAAATATGCAAAATGTAGAATATCTTAGGGTACTGATTTATATCACAAAAAGCAGATGTAAAATGTTGCAATATTGGAATTTGGTGGTTGTTGCAGGGGTTTTTTTGTGTGTGTGCAGGCTCTTGATACAGCTTTCAGTAACTGATGAGAATTATAAATGCAATGGAGAAATAGGCCACTGGATCTGCTCATGAGATGTAGACTAAGGCAGCCTTCACTCACAGCTGAGGTGGTGATGGTGGTAAGACACGGGGTAAGAGGTGACACAATCCCATCAGTGCGTGGGTGCATTGTGGGAAAGCGTACCCCACTCTCCTATCAAAGTATGGGCAGGGTACACAGGTGGCCTGCACTCGGGTGCTTTACTGCCTGTGTGGATGAGGAGTCTGCTCCTGAGGGCAGCCTTGGCAAAGCTCAAAAAGTCAATGCTATTCAGGCTTATCCTTGAAAGCTGAACAAACCAGCTTGGAAAAAACTCAGTGAACTCAGCCTAGTCCTCTCAAGTGTGTACAGTGAGCTAATCTGACGAGGTCATTCATCGTAACTATTCATGGTCTGTGGCTCTTACGTGTGCCTCTTTCCTGTACAAACAGAAAAAAATACAGTTAACCCCTACTTCATGGGAGCCTTTGGACTGGCTCATCTGGACAAAGCTATGTGGAGAACCTGTCAAAGAGAGTGTTTTTCCTGTGCTGTCTCAAAGGCTCTGAAGCACAGTGAGTCTGTACTTATATCCTTTGTTAACGGCCTTCAGACTGCTCTTTAGACAGCACTATTTGCAGCTGAGTCTGGCTGTTCACCAGTAAGTGAATGTTATCCAAATTTTGGTTCAAACATGATGAATTACAAGCATTTCAGTTTCAATTTCAGTCTCTGTTTGTTTTTCTCCAAGCTGCATAATTGAACTGCCACTTCCAAATCATTGTTCCCATCTTCTTGTCACTTAACATCTCTAGCATTTCAAGCAGATTAAACTTGAATCCTTTATTATGTAACTACATTTCAAATGGAAATAGCAGCAAATCCTAGACGTTCTGAATCCCATCTTTGCATCGCACACAGCCAGTATTATTAATGAAAAGTAAAAACCAAGCAAGAACAAGTATCTAGTGCTCACTTGCATTGAGTGGATGCAGATGGGTGGGATAGGGAAAGGTGGCTCCTGTACATGCTGCTGAGCGCATGTCTACCTAGCAGAGCAGTGAGATATCATGCTGTTAACAATCTGCTGCATGTGGCAATTGCTGGACTTCCTTCTTGAAGATGAAGGGGACTTCTATTTGACTTCTTCCAGATCCTCCAACTTTATCCATTCTGTTATTCAAATGAGACTCATTTACATGGGAAGCAATAGTTAGTACATAAATAGAAGAAGCTGGATGAGTTATGGCAAAATTCAGCCTGGCTGTATGAAATACATGCAACAAGGAGGAATGCGGGACAAACAGGTACTGTGATGCACATAGCATCAGGAATTTAGCGAATCCACAGGTAACAAAACATGGTATGTCAGTACCAAATGGTGAAGTTAATTTTCTTTTATAAATTCAGTTTAGTTTTTTTTTTTTAATTTATTCTTCCATTGTCTCTTGTCTATTGTGGCAAATAGGGCTGCTGAAAAAAACCCAACCACCCAGCATGACCTGGACAGGGCCAGTTCAATAAAACTAGACCCTGTATTACTTGGGAATGATGCTGAAGTTGTGAAGGGACAGAGACTCAAGAGACTTAGAACTACCCCACAGGATCAATCAGTCCACCTCAGGTATGACAAGCACATAGCAAAATGGGATCAAAGGCCGAATTTTATGAAATGACCACTTTGAGCAGGGGAAGCTATCTGTAGACATGTGTATGATTATACCTACGAAATAAGAGGCAGAGAAGACACCATAACTTTGACTTGCAAAAATGAAGAGATCAAGCCAAAAGGTACACAAGCTCCTACCTCAGAACTCTTAGACTGTGAATCCTGAAAGACAGCACTGGAAAACTGAAAGTCACTTTGGTTCAGAAAATACTTTGCCAAGATTGTGTTCCTAGCCTTTGTGCAAAGTTCTTTGTGAAGAAGTCAGTCAAGCAGTGAAAAGCCACCCCAGGTAGGCTGGTCTCTGATGGAAAATGTGTGCGGGAACCATAGGGTACTGAATTGAGGACCTAGATGTTCAGTTTAGTGTTGCAGTGGAAGAATAATAATCTCCAGGGGGGGAGATTCCCTCAAAAATGAGATTTAGAGGTTAAAATGGTAGAGGTGAACTATGGAGGTTTTGAAGGGTTTCAGATTCAGACTGATGGTTTGGATTTCTGTTCAGCCTAGAGAAGGCTGAGAGGGGATCTCATCAATGTTCATAAATATCTCAAGGGTGGATGTCAAGAGGATGAGACCAGACTCTTTTCAGTGGTGCCCAACAATAGGATGAGGGGCAATGGGCACAGACTGAAGCATAAAAGGTTCCAGCTGAGTATGAGGAGAAACTTCTTTAATCTGAGGGTGCCAGAGCACTGGAACAGGCTGCTCAGAGAGGTTGTGGAGTCTCCTTCTCTGCAGACACTTGAAACCCGCCTGTACACATTCCCATGGGATCTGCTCCAGGTGAACCTGCTTTGGCAGGTAGGTTGCACTAGATGATCTCCAGAGGTCACTTCCAACCTCAACCATTCTGTGATTCTGTGATACAAGAGGACTGACTATGGGGTTCCCTCTTCCCTGTCTCTCCTTCCAATCTTCCCTGTGGTGCTGACAATCTTCGCTTCCTGCTGTCACACTGCCCTTGCACACATGGTCTCCTGTGACCTCCCCATCTCAGCTGTCCCTGCAGCTGCTCATTCCCAGCGCATCTTCCTGCACGTTCTCACCCCCGACAGAGGAGGGGGAAAAAAAAAAAAAAAAAGGGGAGTAGGGAAAGGTGTACGGCAGCAACAGTGTCAGAAGCTGACCCTGGAGATAAAGGCTATCTGCTGCTGCAGCGGCTGCACCGCAGAGGAAAGGCTGCCTGCTGGGGCTGGTGCTGGCGAGGGCCCTGGGGCCGCAGAGCGCTCCCCAGCGCGGGCCCGCTGCCTCCGCCCGCCGCTGCCCGGGCCCGCGCTGGGCCTGCGCCAGCCCCTCGGCAGCGGGCAGGGCGCTCGGGGGCCGCGGAGCTGCGAGCGGTGTCAAGGTTTGGCTTCGGGACACAGCCATCTGCCTCGGCTTGGTTCGGCCGCAGGGGAGCAGGATCTGACCCACGGCGGGCCTCCGGGGAAAGCTGTTCCCCCTCAGTGTGCAGCGCGGCGCTCTCAGTGCGTCACCTCCACCGCAGCCGCCGGGGCCTCAGCCCGGGGCCTCCTCCCGGGCCGCCCTGAGCAGCGCCTCGCCGCTGATGCCACCACAGATCGCGCCGGCTGGACGCGTTTCCGTGCCAGCCTCGCCTGAGGCTGCCCCCCGTGGGGGTACCGCCCCGCTCCGGCCAGCCCGCGGCTGCCGCTGCGCCCCTCCCGTTGCTGCCTGCCCGCAGCGCCGCGGCGGTTGGGCGGTGGCGCCCGTTGGCGGCGGCAGGTGGCGCTGCCGCGGCTCGCGCCGGCGGGCCGGTAAACGGTCGCTGCGGGGGCCGCCATTTACTGGGCGCCCGGTTGCGGAGGGTGGAGCCGCTGCTGTACTTTCGGCAGGAAAAAAGCTCCCACACTGCTGGTAGCAAGTCAGAGTAAACCGGAAAAATTCGTCTTCTGCTTTTGAAGCAGGGAACTTTGCAAGAAACCCAGACCTGGGCTGCCCTTGCTGTTAGGGGGGTGATGATCAGTGCTTGAGTTAAAAGTCTGGGTTTTTTTTGTTTTTGTTTTTGTTTTTTTTTAATACAGCTACAAAATAGTGACTTTTTTGTTTTTTTGTTTTTTTTTTTAATAAACCAAAAGCGAACCACTCATTTTATTTCCTCACGACACGCAAAGAGGAGTCAAATCAAAAGGTGGGGAAAACAAAGAGCCTCTGCACAAGTTTGGGGAAACAAAAAGTTCAAAGCATGCAGGGTGGCAATGATGACAGCATTAGAAAATCCTCCCTCCCCAGGTGACTTATTGTCATCTTTGGGTACTTCTGCTTGTAAAAACTGGTTTCAGTTGAGGATATGCATTGATAATGCCAAGGAAGCGGAAACCAGTTCTGGCCCATTGGCCTGGGTACTCACATAAAAATGTGGTGAGTTCAATATGAGGATGAGCCTGTGGAAGGATCCCTGGTAGAGCTGTCTGTCTCAATATGGATTTGCTTCAGCAGGAGATGTTTAATGTATGTTTTGCTGCAACTGGGCTTGCAACTGCCTGATGTTGATGTCTCCACCTGGCAGTAAGTGTGTGCCAAATGGGACTCAGGATGTATTTGCACCATCATTTTGAGACCTCAGGTAGAAGATGGTCCAAGGGAGGTGAGTTCTGCCACCAATGGTACTGCAGTCAGGATGCCACTGTCCTTTACTGGAGGAACTGGCAAGGACCTGATGTCAACACCTTGAGGATTTGCAGCAGGCACCCTGCTGATGTCTGTCTGTCTGGCTGTCTTCTGAGTGGTGGAGTGCAGGCACGTTGACCTTGTCAAAGAACAGAGTTTTTATACTAATGTTAGTGACACGTTTAGTGGTTTCCCGTATTTTTTTAGCAGATCACCTGAAATTGGGTAATTGGGGGTTAGTTAAAAGAGGGAAAAATGGGAATTCTCTTTTATTGTTTTAGGATTAAAAATCTTTAAAATGTCAGTCCACTTGGTGAGGAGGGTGAGGCTCTTTTCGCTTTAAGGAATAAACATCAGAATAAAGGTGGGGTTTTTTGTGTTTTTTGTTGTTGTTGTTTGTTTGTTTGGTTTTTTTTTGTTTTTTTTGTTTGTTTGTTTTTTTTTTAGTATGCCACAGTTGAAAGTGAACTAGCAGTAGTAAGAAATGTGCCTTTCAGAGTAGCCCAAAGTACCAGAAAGGAGGGAATTTAAATAAGGGTCACATTTTAATTGGCTCTAATTTCTACAGTCTCCTCTGTTTTATATAAAACTGTCTAGAAAACAGGATGCTCCTTTCATCCCATTCAGGTGAACCTGCCTTAAAATGCTATACCCTAGACTCAAACTGCAATTTTCAGCTAGAATTTCAGGGGCAGCTGCCACAATAAGGCTACTTTTTACCTGCAACGTAGCAGAGGCGTACATTAACACTAAAGCCCACTGGTGGCAATAAGACCACTAACAAATCGACTCAAATGGTTTGAAGACATTCTTCCACTTTTTTAACCTGTTGAAAAATGTTCTGCTCTTCTATTTGAAAATTATTTTTCTTTCACTAGAGGGCACTATTAAACAGAAAATAGTGCATTTTAGCTCACAGCTGAGAAAAATGAAGTCCCTTGTCCTCAGTTGCAAGAAATCCTGAGAGAAATTCAGCTTTCAGCAACTGATTTTAACTTGAGTGGGTTTTTTTTTTCGTTTGGTTGGGTGTTTTTGTTTTTTTTTTACCTGTACTGTGACTTTGGTACTGTTACTCGTCTCCATTGGAAAAACCCACTGGAATCATGTCAGCCAAATATCAGAACTGTTTCACTGTTTCATTCATTTAACTAGGGTACATCAACCTGAAAAAAAAGATGGTGCTGCCAAAAGGCATAGAATGGATGGAATACTGGGCAAAGGGAATTTCCTCCATGAATATGGAGATGGCTCATTTTATTTGTGACTATTACAAATCTCCTTTTTCAGTCCCTATTCTTATCCTGCATTTCAAGATCCAGAGAAAATTAGCAAGAAGCTTTCACAGTTTTGTCTTGAAACTTATGCCTTTCCTATGGAAGAAACAAAAACCGTTCAACTTTTGACAAGTAATAAACACAAGAGATGTCTGTCTAAACAGTTGTGGGATGACAGCTGCTGAGTACAAGTCCAAAGAAACTTAGAGCTCTGACATACTTACAGGAGACTTCATCCCACTGGTATCAGCTTGCAGTATGCAACACCTTTATTTTGGAAACCACTTTGTGGTCTGATGTAATTGTCTGCTTATAGAATATGGGGAAAATTCCACATGCTATGCCTCTCAGACTTTTTCTGTGAAATGTAATAATGTTTGCTGATATAGGGAGGAAGAGAGGCGATGACCTAAGGTATGTATTGTTGAAACAAGGATGTGTTTTTTCCAGCACTGTTCATCTGGTATCTTCCATCACACAGTGTTAATACAACTAAGTGCGCAGAATATCAGAATCAAAAGCAACTGCTTCAGGGAATGCAATAATGAAACCATTTCTTCAGTTTTGTTCTGAATACAGTGAGATTATAATAGATGGCCAAGAGCCAACACTCAGCAGTGTCAACGAAAGAAAATAGATGAAGAAAATACATAGAATGAGAAAAATGTTTATGCATGCTGATGCTGAGTTCCAAAGAAGGCATGGATCAAAGGACTATGGAGAACTGCACAGACCTATTCTTGAAAATCATCCTGCAAACCACTTTTAACCGAATGTATTTTTGAGAAGACTGGCTTTCAGTAAAAAGATTAAACAAATCACTTTTCTTATCTTTTGGTAGTTTAAAAATATATGCTACATATGCAACAAATATTGGAAGTGACTGTACACAAGCACTGATTTTCATGGAAAGCAGCATGGGTTAATTATTTGCTGAGTGAGGTGGGGTGCCAAGATGAGGTTTGTGATTTCTACTTCAGACAGAGGACTGGTTAGTTTCTATGCACTTTTCAGTTCCCTTGTCAGGTCCTATAGAGTAGCAGTCCCCAACATCTGACTTGTGAAGGATGTGTTAGCTTCAAAACTCATGAAACAGCTCAAACCCACAGCAAATTGAAACACTAAAACCAAGGCTGAGGATGGGAGAGTGCAGCCAGATGTTAGCACAGTATGTTGCTTACTCCATGTTGTGGCCTGCACGGCTGCCAGTGTAGAGGGCAGTTTGTGCAAAGATGCTCAGCTCTACTCCTACTGCTCTACACACTGCGAAGTGTGGTGAGAGCCTGCTCAGAGGGCTCTCTTGGAGTACTACATGGTGGAAGCCTATGAGCAGGGGGGGGTGGTTTTTCTCTTGGCACAGTTATGTGCTGTGCTATAAGAGGACACTGAAAGCCCCTAGCTGGTATTTGCAGGACCATTTAGTGAAAATGGGTATCCAGAACCTTTAGCTTGCCATCAAATCTCAGCTGGCTGATTTGTTTGATCTTCCTGTTCTATTTCTCTTAATGGTGTCTGTGACTCTAGGGTCTGAAGAAAGAAAGTGAAAACTGAGAGAAAAAATAGAGGAGTGAAAGATCAGACATTTCATGGGACCTTTTTCAAGTGGGCCTCTGAATTACAGAAGTACCATAAGTGCATGGTGTAACATGGTCTCTTTTTCACTTTATGTACAAGGTTATTTAAACGATAAACTGCAGTGCTTGGTTCTCTTTGTATATGATCACCCATAAGAATGCTCTTGCCTGACCTGTGCATTTTCTGCACTTGTTTTGCTCAATTTAGTGGGTGAAGTTTGGGCAGTGTCCCACTGAATAATACATGTGTCTTTTAATAGCATTCATGTGCTTCTTTGTGTGGGCACTGCCAGAAGCCAGCTGGAGCTGATGCTAGGCCTGCACATTTGTGACACTGAGTAGAGACAAGCATGTGGGACTTGATTGCATGCGGGGCTTTGTCAAACTGTTTCTTGTGTGAAGAGCAAATGACACAGCCATCTAAGGAGGCAGCAGTTAGAGGATAACACTCTTCTGTATCTTCTTTTAGCTGAGCAGCTAATATGTGTGTATATCAAAAGCTGCTGAAATAGTAACAGAAGAAGGCATTGAGAAAAAAGAAGGGTAATGAGAGAACATGAGCCTGTTTGGTGTCTACCTGTTTTATAGGCACAGGAATTAATTTTCATAGTTGGCACCAGTTACATCTGTTTTCTTTCCAGATTCCCCGCTTTTATATGTTTCCTTTTTCTTTCTTTCTTTTTTTTTTTTTCTTGCGTCCTAATTTATTTGTTAGAAGAGTATTTGGCGATGTTTATTCTTCTCTGAAAAACCACTGGCTTATATTGACATTACCTGCAGAGAGATGTTAACCTTTGGCCAACAGCCAAGTATTTTCAAAAGGCATGCCCTCCTGCACTCTCAAAGCTGTATCAGCTCATTCAACTGTGCAGTAGACCCCTTCCCTCACTTGTGCTTGTATATGAGATGGGAAAGAAAGGGATCCTTCTCTATTACGAATTTAGCTGCAGGATGAGGAGCAGAGAGGAGAAAAACTTAGATGCCAGATATGTATAATGGGATGCATGCCACTGCAGTCTCTGCAGCACAGGCCACATGCCAGGTCTCTCTCTTAGCCTGGTAAAGCAATCGATTCAATCAAATTAACCACTGTATGATTCTAAACTTTTCTGCCTTCTGGCTCCCCTTTATCTAATTTAATTCCTTCCAGAAGGTGCTGCTACAGCAACTTGTAGCATTGCTGTCTGTGAAAGTGACAGAAATTCTGGGTTTTTTTCTTACGTGGAGTGATACGGCAGGAAAGAATATTTGCCTAGGATATTTTGCCTTGATAGAAATCCTATACAATTACTATGAGTTGTGTCCTCCCACTCATATTTTCTGACTGGTGTTTAACCAGGGTCCGTCCTGATCTAAATGGCTGGCAGAGCAGGCGATACACCTGTGTGGTTGTGCATCACAACAGCTAGTGCTTATTAAAGCAAAGGAACTAAAATTCACCTAGCCCTTTGGTAATTCCATGTCCGGTGTAACTGGAGAAGTTCACCACTTCTCCAAAACTTTGAGGTGGGTTTTGCTTAAAACTTTTCTTTACAGCGAACTCTCAAAGAAGATCACAAGATTTTAAATTGAAGAGATGTCAGGTTTAATGAGAATACAAAATAGAATACTTAGCAGTGTTTTTCCATAAATTATGAAAGCTGAAGGTGCTTAGAGATGGAGTAAAGGTCCATAACTAAATCTCCTTCTGCCACTATGTCATTGCGGTTGGATTCTTGTTTCCTTCTGGTTTCAGACAGCTCAGTAGCTTCCTAGGTTGTGGCAAATTCTGCAAAGTCCTCTTTGATCCACGGAAATTTTATTTTCTGTGACTTCAGTGGCTATAGCATCAACTCCCTACTTCCGCCAGCAGCCTCTTTGCTTGGGCTACAGGCACTCTTTCCTTTGCTGAGCACTTTCTCTTCTTGTATCACCTTGTAGACTCTGTAACCTTCTTTCTCTTGCAGTTTGGTGACAAGGGAATAGCACAGACAAGGTAGTAAGTGGAGATACATTAAAATGGATTAATCCAAAATTGCCTAAATTCTACAAGAACACCAATTCTGAAATGAAATGAGGTAATTCTTGACTGATGATAGCTCCCATTAAATCTTGTTTTTTCTACACAGAAACTCGTAGCATTCTTCATAGTCCCAAAATCTGTGATGGATGGCTCCCATAAGTCAAATAGCAAGATTTTTTTAAACGTTAGTCTTTCTGGCTAGGACTGTTTTATGAATTGTTTTTATTATTCTTCTATTTTCATTTCCTCTCCATTTGAAACTTCTGATGCTTTCCTTAAGCTACAGGAAGTTGTCAATCATTTTTCCATTGTCCTCTATGGTTATAGTTATTCCTGCTGTGTAGTTCAATGCTTGCTATCAAACATTAACTAATAGAGTGACATTTTTAGTAGATGCATGTGGCCCACCCACTGCTGTTTTGAGTCCCTAAATCTGTTGCTGAGTGTGCAGAAAAGCCTTGGTATTGATTGCAACTATACTGAGAAGTAACTTACTGCTAATGGGAACATTTGCAATGGGGCTTTTTTTCAATGGCTTTTTCCAGAGAAGAAAATGATGAAACAAAAATTATTTACAGAAAGTGTATGCATTCCAAGTACGTAATTGTAAACACAATTAAATATAGTTTATTCTTTAATCTTGATATTCTGAACACAGAAATTTTCAAATGCATTTCCGGGGCAGTGAATTAAATCTTGTATCTTGTTCTTTGGAGGAATAATTTACATTGCCAAATATGGTTTCTGAATTCTACCAAATTAAAATTTCTATTCTAGAAAGGGAATATTGAGGTTGAATTTGAGCTATAGAAAAACAGAATGGAAATTTACCAGCTGATAAGTAGTTGCCTGACTGAACTTGCAGGTGAATTCTTTATTCAGCACATCAGCATTTTTGTGGTAGTATAGGCAAGATCACTTATTATTTTCCAATTCCTTATAGAGAAGAGATGGTTGACCTTTCTAAAAACTATCCTGAAACTGATGTACAGTTGGGGTCTTGTTGGCTTTGTAAAGGGTGATGGCCCACTCATGGAGTGAATCGTGATGTCAGCTTGGAGATTTAAGAGTAAATATTAATTTGAATAACAGTCATTATTAAAAAAATGCCAAAATGAAAACTTATTATAAAAGGAGATCGTGATATGGGCTTCTGTATTTAATTCAAAAAACTGAAAGTGACCCACATCGTCTTTCGTATTTCTTAAAGGAACTTTCATTCTAAAAATAATCTCCAGGTTGAATTTGCTTAAGGACGAATGTGATGATGAACATTTCAGCATTACCTGAATGTTGATCATTAACTGAACAGTAGAGAGCATGATGGTTTAGAAATTGTTTCAAATATAACAAAACATAATGTTTGAATACCTGTATCCTCTCATTGCTTTATTTAAAATTAGCAATGATCACTCTGAAGCAGATAAACCTTTTAAGGGAATTTATATTTTTTGTTTTGTTTACAGAGTACCTTTGCCAGCCTTCCTTTAGCTACATCTCTGGGTTGGTTGGTTGGTTTGTTTGTTTGTTTGTTTGGTCAAACAGATTGTGACATTGAATCAGAAAACAGACAATACTTTTCATATGTATCAAGTATATTTAATTTATCTTTGCATTTTATTTTTCATTTGCTCACATCTTGAAGATGTGAAAGTGTTCAGTTTCACAAAATGGTTCAAAGTTCAACCCAAATACAAGGATCTCAAATTACTTTCCTAAATATGGATTCAGAAAAAAAAAGTAGTTTGACTGTCAAAGTTGATTAGCACCTGCTATTCCCACGAATTTTGTCATCTGTATGGTTTAAGACCCAGGAAGGAGCAGATGTGGTAGGAGGTATGGATTGACCTTGTGGAGAGCCCTGGGTCTTTGTCCTCACTTCTGAGGTAGCATCAGCATTCTCCAACTAAAACCCTTGGTTCCAGGGTTGTGACTCTCTCTTTTCAGTATGTAAAGCTCATAAATTGAGTGAAGCTTGAGTTTTGATGAACCTCTTAAACCTTTGCATTCAGAAGTGCTATTTGACTATTTTTATAAACCATTTTAGAGTTGTGGGCTTTGATCTTATCGCTGTGCACTGCACTCCATTCATGTTGTTAAAGCAGACACTGCTGTCAGAAATCTTGCAACCCAAGTTTAGAGTTTTATCTCACCTAGAGCTTATGTTTGGCTACTAAATAATAGATTGAACCCATCTCTCATTTGAGATGGAGGTTTTGATCAGCTCCTTTCATTCTGTTCCTTTCTACAAATACACATACATATACCTAAGCTAAACCTGGTAATTATCTCTCTTGGCTGATTATTTTGGGGGCAATGATGCGAGAGTCATAAGCATTCATTTCTGTACTGTTATCCCACTCCACCTCCTCACCATGTGTTGAATTGCTGTGGTATTTTTGTTCGTCTCTTGTCTAGTCCTCTCCAGCCTTCTCTTTTCTCACCATGGACTTGCAAGCTTATAAGAACTGAATCTTTGTTATTTTCTCCTCTCTCTTTTTTTTTCCCTTCTCCCTTCTAACTGAATGTGTGTGAGTGAAATAAGGGAAGAAGAACATTGGGCTGTTTGCTTTGCGTTGGTGTTTACTATGAGTCATAACAACAGCTTGGTGCTCTTGAAAACTTTTCTGGTGGGAGAATCAACAGCATGGATGCAGCAAAAGAAACAGCAGAATGTACTGTACTTGCAGTTCTCTGACTCAAGGACATAATTGTGGATGATAGGAATGCACTTCGACAGAGATTTGCAATTACTCATGTTATGCATGTATAACATTTCTGCTAAGGAAGCAAATCTGGTTGCTCAAAGTTTGCCCTGGTTTCATTGAAACTGGACTTACTGGGAGGGATTTTGGTGGTAGCTGACCTCACAGAGCTGGCTAAAATAGTCTTGGTGTGCAAAGTAAGTCCGGAATGATTATTCTTACCTTGGCAGTACATAGAAGCTTAACATGAGATGACGTATTTGTCATACTGCTCTCCAGTTATTCACCTGGAATTACCCAGATTCAGACAGTTTAAGAACTATTTAATTCTTGTGCCTGGAATCACCTTATTCCCAAATGGCTCAGAATTCTTACAGTTATATCAAAGACAAGGATTTGTCCTCCGTTGATACAGAACTGAGCATACACTAGGATCTTAAACGACTGGTCATATGCTGCAAGAAGACGATGCTGTCTTGATTTCTAGTTGCACAATCGACTATAAAACACTCCTCTATTAAGTGACTGAAACAAACAGTAAGAGACAGTACTCAGCCCTGCGGCTGAAAATCTATTTATCATGGTAATAAATGAGACTGCAGATCACTTTCTTGATGCAAGTGGTATTGGACAATAATTTCCTGAGTTCTCTGTGTTCAAAGAACTTAATGGTGTTACATGCAGCTTCCAAACTTGGTTCCAGTTCCAACACTTGCTGCAGAACACAGGGAGAACAACAAATACTAAGACATGATGTTAGGGTATTAGAGTAAGGTAGGTAATACAGCACATGTGAATTAAGACAGGAAGAAAACATCAGGCGAAAGTAGAGGCATACAGCCCAGCAGTTCCAATTGCACATTATAACCTGCAGTTTCTTATGCGAGATTTAAAAAATTGTTTGAACAAAAATTGCCAACACATAGTGAAAAAAATGCTCATTAGACAAAGAATTTCAATGTTCAGCTCTGCTGGATAGTCAGTATTTGCCAGTTCCAGAAGCCATGCCATTTTACTGGCAGTAATTTTCCAAGTGAATAATTATGTTGGTTGCTAGTAAGTCTCAGCTGTCCTAATCTACCAGTGAACAGACTGGACAAAAAACCAAGGAGATGAGGACTACACTTGTCATTATAAAGATTCTTTCAAATTGATGACTGTGCAACCACTCTCCCTTCATACAGAACATATTAATCAGAGATCCCAAGGAGCTGTTACTTTTATAGCAGCATAATGGTTGTGTATCAGGGAACTGCAAAATTCCACAATTTCCACAGAGCACATGAAAAATGACTGCCTGGCATATCATGATACTTATGATACTTATGGGTACAAGATATTAATGATACTTACAGACACAAAAGGAAAATAATTGCACAAACCTGACTGCTGAAAGAGTAGATAAGATAACAGTGATTTGTGTCAGTACCAGCAGAATTGTTATGGGTACTTGGTATTGCCAACTCTAAGCAAGAAGCTGGCTGGAGTATTGGCCCAGAACATACTGTATTAGAAACTGTTTTCAGTAATAAGGCTAAAAAGAGCTAGAACTAAAAATGTCATATGGGCTGTTTATGTTTCACAGTTAGGTGTCAATTTAGAAAAAAAGTAAAATAGAGTAAGAACTGAGAAAAGTATAGTATCAAGTTCTGAGTCTAAAGGCAATTATACTAATGCCAGAGTCACACCTGAGTGTGACTGATCTGAACTGCTTACAGCAGCAAGGCAGAATCAGGGTGCATGTGAGGTTAATGACTGTGCTGAACATGCTCTCAGATGTTTCAGTGTTGGCTAAATATTAAATGGAAGAAACCAAACATGAAAACGTAACCTCTGTCAAAACAGTTAACCTCCTGTGAACGTAAGACATCACATAACTTCTCGACTCGGAATAAAAGATTGATCTGGGGATAAATTTTTGAACTGTGGTAAAGTGCTCATTCCACCACAGACCTCAAGTCTGACTTCAGATTCACAGATTTTTATGGGCAGAAGGGATCATATACCTTGGCCTCCTCTATGATCCAAGATGCAAAACCTCACTTAAATCCTGCATCAAGCCTGTAATTTTTTTCCTTGACATATGGTATAGAAAAGTATCTTGATTTCCATAAAGTGGATAGTAGCATGGATTTCTAGTAAGTTCTCCTCAGCAGTTATTTGCCCTTACAGTTGCAATGGTATGCCTTGTTTCTAGTCCATATTTCTCTATGATATTCATTATGCTGAGATTTCTATCAGTAGTGTCTTCCCGGTGCTACTTCTGTAGTCTGATCAAGGGGGCTAATTAAATATTCTCTTAGACAGATGAAGTTGCTTAGTCATAGTTGCATGTTTTCTGAACTTGTGTCCTTCTTGCAGTTTTTCCTAAGCCACTTCTAATTCTTCACTTGCAGTGTGGACACCTACATTTGTCACAGCATTGCATTTGGAGCTTCAGTTCAGTCAGTAATCTACCATGATCCCCAACACCCTTCTAAATTTGAGATTAGAATCCTCCATCTATTATGTGCTTTGGCATATGTTCTTTTTAACTAGATTTGTATTTGGTTGTATTAAAACTGATGTTACTTAAATGAATGTATTTCACCAAAGCCATTCAGATCAATCTGATCTGTTGCCACAGTTCATTTGCACTCTGTTGCCCTTTTGTCATCTGCAAGTTTTGGACCTTTTCTTCTGGGTTATTCGTAAAGACATGGGTTTGCATGAGGACCTGTCATCAGTTGAGAAGTAATCCCTGCCAGTCTTGCCAAAAAGATTCTCACAGCACAGTGATCTGACATCTAAAGTGGTTGAGAACTGTCCATCAACCAGTCCTCACTCTCTTTAGTTACGCATTGTGCTATTATTCCTTTATTGTGTGACACAACTATATAGTTTGCCAGGTTTCTAAGAAGTTTTATTAGCATACTTACTGTTAACTGAAACACAAATTAACCAAATACATAGTCCCATCAAAATTTAAGACCTATTTTCCATAAAAGAGTGATTATCATTATATTGTGATTATATTCAGAGTCAGTGTCTTTACTACTTTGCCTGTGATAATAATGCACTCATTGATGTAGAGTTACCCAGGTCGTTGTGTTTATAATTTTTATATTGCTAGCCCACCTCTAGCTTTTTTTCAAATTGTTTGAATCATATCTAATAATTACTTGTTTTGTTACAAATTATTTTTGGTGTGATACATAAAGAAAAATAAAAGATGCCAGTTGTGCTAGGCAGTGAAGAAACATGAAGAAGCACAGACCTCTTGTCCTAAATGGTAGCACAGACCTTCTAAATGGAAGAAAAGGGTAGTGCACAGAGTGAACAATGGAGTGGAAATTGCCATGTTAATTCCATAGGCAAGGTAAAGGTATTACCTTTTATCAGATCAACTAACATGCATGGAAAAACTGGTTCTTCCAGATCTGAAACAGGAACAACAAACTTTAAAATTAAGTAGAAATTCAGAGAAAAGGGTTTGCACTTTAGTTAACATAAATCTGTTAAAACACATAAGAGAACTGGTGCTTGTTAACTGAAAAAGACAGAATATTGACTGGAAGAGGGGAAGACATGATTCAATAGTTGGTTTCTGTGCAAAAGAGAGCCATATAAGGGGCTTTTTTGTCCTGGTGGAAACAGGTGGTGAAATGCAAGGAGGGAGCTGGCTTCAAATGGGACAGCCTGAGGACAGCAAGACCCACTGCCAGGGAGAACAGCAGCTGGCACTGGCTTCACCGGCCAGTGAGAACATATTTCCAGTGTGGGCAACATATTTGCTAATGGCCTTTTGCCAAAAAAAAAAAAAAGAGAGAGAAGAAAAAAATGTATTCTGATTGTTGTTTGAGATGCTGCAGGAAAGACTGCTGTCCTTGGAAAGGTCATGGGAGTTGGGAGAGAATCCAGATGACTGCAAAAGCAAACGTCACAGCCATTTTAACAAAGAGCAGGTAAGAAGATCCAGGTCAGCCTTGCCTCAGATCCTGAGTAGGTTATAGAGCAAGGACAGGAAGGTGATGTGGAGCAGCCAACATGGACTAAGAAAGTGCAAATCATGTCTGACCAGCTTGATTGCTTTCTGTGATGAAGTGAGTGTTCCTACAGCGTAGGGGAGGGCAGTGGATTTTGTATACTGTGACTTTAACAAGACCTTTGACACAGTCTGTCACCAGATTAGTGAGAGATGGGCTGGATAAGTGGGCCATAAGATGGTTAGAAATTGACTGGACTGCTGGGTTCAAAGGGTCTTTTCTAGTGATGCAAAGTCCAGCTGGCAGGCACTAACTAGTAGCTCTCCTCAAGGATCTGTTACTGGGACCTATCCTGTTTAATATCTCCACTGATGACATGTATGATGGGACAGAAGCACTCTCAGCAGTTTGCTAGCGACACCAATTTGGGGTGAGTGGCAAATACTCTGAGAGCACAGCTGCTGTTCAGAGGGATCAGGATGGGCTAGAGAAATAGACCGATAGGAATTTCATGAGGGTCAAGAAAAATAAATGCAGAGTCTCATATCTTGGAAGAAATAACCCTATATAGCAATAAAGCCTGGAGGACAACTGTCTCATAGGCCAGGTAGTCAAGAAGTTGAACAGGAGACAGCAGTGTGCCTTTGCAGTAAAGGGCAATAGCATCATGGGCTGTATTGGTACAGGGCTGCATCAGTCCTGGGCTATATCAGCTCCCCAGTACAAGATAGGCATACACATTTTGGAGCAAGTCCAGCAAAAGGCTGCAAAGATGAGTAAGGAGTTGGAGTATCTGTCGTACAAGGAGAGGCTGAGAGAGCTGGGACTGTTAAGCCTGGTGAAGAGTGAGTGTCATCATTGTGTCTAAATACCTAATGGGGGTGAGTAAAGAAGTTGGAGCCACACTCTTCCAGACAGCAGAGTGAGAAGCAACAGGCACAAACTGAAATATGTGCAATTGCATGTAAACTTAAGAAACAAACTTGTTACTGTGAGGGTGGTCAAACACTGGCAGAGATTGTCAAGAGAAGCTGTAGACACTCCGTTCTTGAAGGTGCTCAAAACCTGACTGGACACAACCCTGAACAATCTGCTGTTGCTGACTCTGCTTCAAGCAGAGGGTTGGACTGGATGCTCTCCAGAGGTGACCTCCAGCCTCATCTGGTCTGTGATTCTGTGAACTCTGGAATCCAAAGACATGGTCTGTGCTGGTTCCCTCTTAGTTTGTGGCTTGTTCTATTGGAGAATCTTTCCTGAGACAGTGCCCCAGATATTTTTCCTCAAAAATTTTAACTGTCATATATCTAATCTCACTGACTTTAAACATGTTAATTATTTTAGTTACTGTCTAATATCTTCAGTAACTTGGGACAATCAGGAGGTGCCCACATCAATGTAAAAAAGTCTTAATACAGATAATAATCTAAGCCTGTTCTTTCCCAAGACTGGAGGTCTAAACCTCTGTAATATATTTTCCTATCTGCAAAACTTGTTGGTATGTACCAGCTCTGAAAGATTGTGCAGGATGAGAGTTCATGTTGTTATGTTGGTGTTTGAAGATAGTTGGGCACTAAGAAGACTGGAAATGTAGTGCAGAAAAATGCAAGACAAAGTGATATTACCCTTCCAGGTGACTGTTTCCCTAATTGTCATTTTTTGGATGGTTGCTGTGTTGGTTTGATCACATCCTGCCTCAGATCATCAGCTGTGTGGCTTTATAAGATTCCGAAATTCGGTGTTCTGGAATTGGTCTAATGGATTTATGTATTCATATGCGAAATAAAGTATAAAATAAACTAATCACTGGGGGTTGGAACAATTCCTGTAGGCTGCTAGCCATATGTGAGAGCAAAGTGCGTGACTTTCATAAGATGAGAATGAATCAGAGGTAGCCCACTCTGCGTGACACTCCTATTAAATAAATTCATAAAAGCTGAGTGTTTGGAGTGCTTTAGATGATATTAACCGTAAATCTTTTACAATAAGGGTTGTTTCTGTTTACAGCACCTTGATTAATGTGTAGTGTGTGTGATTAATGTGTAGAGTGTGGTCTGTCCCTTCAGATTCTTAGTGATTGCTGCGTTTGAATGAAACCATACAGGAAAAAAAAAAGATACAGATGCTTTTCAAGTGTATGGACATCAAATGGGGCTGAAGTCACTGAACATGGCACTTTGTTATATCCACTGGCTTGCAACATAAGAATCTAAATATAGAAATAATTAAAGGCTTGCTTGTAATTTCACTAAAATGAGTGCCAAGGTTCCTGTAGTGTCTGTGGAAGTAAGATCAGACTCTAATTGTTCTCAGTCACTGTTAAAAAATATAGAAAGGTATTGCAAAGTATTAGACTTGGGCTCTCATGATTTTCAGTTCTGTGAAATGATGGCCTATTATTCTGTATGGTGTTTTTAAATTTTTTGATACATGTTGTTATGTAAGCCCCATATCTCATCATGCAGCAAACATCTACAAGAGTTTGGAGGTCAAAGTGTTGTGAAAATCCACTGGGTCTAGAAATTAAGAAACTTACACAAATTTATTGGATTTTCAAGTATTAAATGAATTGTGTTTTTTTTCCTCTTACAAAAACAAATGCAATTTATTTTCACAAAAGTAACTGGTATGTAACAACTTAGATTCTCATGAGTAGTAGTTTTCAAAAAGATGCCTGTTAAAAATAAAGTCTTAAACCTCTCTGGTGTTTCCCACTGAAAAAAATTGAATGTATAGCTGTTGTCAAGTGATAGAGGAGTAATGAATTCAAGCAAACAAACAACAATAACTAAAAAATTCCTGTCACTATGGAAGCAACAAACTAGGGAATCAAAACCAGAGCTAACTGAATGGCAATAAGAAAGCAAGTGGTGAAATTCACTATGCAGTCAACAGTCAGCTGCGCATTTGTCTGGGGCTCATCATCCTAAAGCAGAACTGAGTTACAGAAGTTAACCTCCCAGAGATTGTCTCTAAACTGACAATATTTCAGTTTAAGTGCCTTTCAGGTGTATAAAAAATCCCTCCTTCTGTATCTGGCTTGTCTTTTTGTCTCCAACTTCTCTAATTTTTTTAACCTTGTTTTCTGACGCTTGTCACCCCGTAGGTTTCTGTAGTGATCTTTTTTTGTAAGAGAACCACTCCCATTGATAAGTAATTTTTCTCATTCATGCCATCAGCTTCTAACTAACCAACATAAAATTAATTTAATATTAAGCTTGGGCCTGATACTCTGTGTGCATTTGCATGGGCAAAAATACCAAAGCTCACACATTGCCCAAGTCTTGACATTTTTATTTAGATCAATCATTAGTAAAGAAGAGGCTGGACTGAATTTACTCCTGTTTTACTTTGTGTTATGGGCATTAGATGGCAAGTAGGGAAGGTATATATCCTAGTTATAAGATATCTGGGGCCAGTGTGGTGTCACCACTGATTTAAGCTGGAGTAGCCCTGGAAGACATGTTGCAGGAACACACCATTGGGAGAACCTCTTTGTCTCACCCTGTGCTGAGAAGCATTAGTCACTCAGACCATTATTTCATATGTTACTGCACTTAAAACAGAATTGATCCCTGTTGGAATGTTCCGTTCTTCATGTCTTCATGGAAAACAGAAATACAACTGCTGCAGGCAGGTGTTTGTTTAATCACATGTATTTTCACATGTTCAGTCTGCATGCTTACAAAGAGGTAGTGCTTGGAAATGCATCCCTTAGATAACGAGAGACAGAGACAAGGGATGTACTGGGAAGAGAAAGAAGGCTATGGGGACTTAGGAGTGGGAAGACAGGATGAAGGGTGGTCTCTTGGGTAATCTTTATATCAATTATACACACAATCCATGCTGGTAATTTTTTTTTTTTTTTTTTTGCAAACAGCTTTTGGGATATGCGTGTAGAAATGTGATGTTTTTAACAGAACCTCACACTGGAAACACTCTAGAAAGTCTGGGGGATATAGATGGAGGGATAGGAAGTATGAAAAGGCTATACTCTCCAGGTATCATCTAACAGGTTATGGCCAAAGTCAGGACTAGGTCTTAAATATCCTGAATTTTTCAGCTGCCTAATTGACTAGATGCCACTTGTTTAGATAATATTGACACATTTACTATGGACTGATATATCAGCTTCTTCTGTGGTCTGTGTGTCTGGCACGTTTACTCATGTTTGCTTCCTGTCTGAATTTTGCTGAAATATCTCCCTGAGAAAAGTCTCTCATATTAGTATTGCTGACATTCGACAGTTCTAAGTCTTCTCCAGGACATTTAACTTAGTTCTAGGTTAGGAAATGAACTGGTTTTAAGGATGGCTTAGGTGTAATTTTCAAAATAGATCTAACAGGAAATTGTTTTGAGCACTTTTATGTATGCCTGGCATCATACAGAGATGAATGTGAAAAGTCCTGCTGCATTAAATGAAAAGGGATTACATTAAGGTTCTACTGCTATGCTGTGTCTCAGGTTATTTCCCACTGGACAGTTTAAACTGAGAAGGATTTGCCTAAAATAATCAGCATCTTTTTTTTTAGAAGCGTGTCTACAGGAAGCGATTATCAGAGATTGGATATACCATTCTTGCCAAGAGGAAATGAGAAACTGCATATATTGTTTGTGGAAGATACTCTTCTGGAAATCATAATTCAATACTGTTCTGGTTGAGCAGGAAGACTGCCTGTAATTTTGCTTGTAAATTTTATCCATTGAAGGAAAAGGCATCCCAGCGTCAATGGCAAGAGAAAGCAGCTGGACAGTGAAAGAGTGACTGCCAAGCACACAGTAGAAGGCACTTCAGACTGTGCCACAGGAAAGAATTAAAATAAAAAAATAAACCTAATGTGGGAGGAAAATATTAAACTCACTGAGGAAGCAGTGGCTTCAGTTTCTATCCAAAGAAAGCAACCTTTTTTTTTTCCCTTCAGGGTCTTCCAGAGTTGATCTGTTTCATTGCTTGTCAGTATATACTTCTTACAGTTTGCACGTACGCTTAGACTTGAATAAGATATTTTGAGAGTCCCTGTGTGCTCAAGTGTTGGTTGCCTGGGGTAGGTATGGTGGCATTTTGAGGGGAGAAGTTATAATGATTTCTTATGTTTATACCCATTGGGCCTTGAGATAAACTTCAAAGATAACATGTAAAACACTGCTTTTTTAATTCAGTAGTTGCAGATGTATTCCTAACGCCTGGGTTTAGTAGCATCTTCCCAGGAGGGAATGCTCTCTCTGATGCCTGGTTCACATGGAGGCTTGAGGAAATAACTTTCTTGTTTCAAACTTCTCAGAAGCAGACATGATTTAGGGAGGGATTTTCTGATCCAGAGCACTCTCCACACAGCCTATTTTCTGATGCATATTAACCAAAGTAGCTCAGGGATCTCTCTTTTTAAGAGTGATATAAAAATACAGAAATCACCATTTGCAGAAAACTCTGTATGCAGAAATCTGTATAGAAAGATTTTATTTTTTCAGTGGTAATAATCCAATTATGTTGGATTTGATTGAATTATTTCCTGCGCTGCAACTAGTAATGGTATTTGCAAACTACAGATGTGTCTCATAGCATAAGAAATTATGAATATTAGCAGTATCATTTCAGTATGGCTACAATATACTGTCTGTTGAACTTCTGAGGAAAATAATCTTGCTTTATTTGCAGATCAATGTATTTCAAGGCTAAGTATGTCTCTAAATGGTAAGGCTGAATGAAGGTATGTGTCAGCCCCACTTGGCAATTATAGAGATGAAAATATCTAGTATTTTAGGTAGTTACTGAGCTATATAGTATACTCTGAGTACAGCAGTATGCTACAGTACTAAGAGCTGATGGTGATTTTGCTTGGAGTGTTTAATTTTAAATGTAAACCTTGGCCTTCCTTAAAAGGACAAGGAAAGAAGAAAACTAAGTTTCACTTCAGTGAGACCTAACTGATTAATACAACTAGTTATTAGACTGAGAACACAACTTCTAGCATAAGCTGGAACATCGACCTATGGAGAAAATAAAATACAGAATGCCAGAGAAAAAAAAGGAGACATAACTCTGAAAAGATGCATGGCCTTCTTTCAAACCATTTAGATCAAAGCAACTACAGTCACATTGATCTGGAAAACACTGCTGTTGCCCTATCTTGTGAATCATTTGTAGATGCATTTTACTGTCAAGTTTATCCATAGGCCAAAACTTTCATTCTGGGTGGCTTGCATTTCTGCCTAAAAATATGCATATGAGATCCTAAATAGAAGTAATCTGATTTTCCGAGTCTTCTGAAATTATGCTAAATGTTATGTGGACTTGAAGATGCTCCTTGCTTGTGGAACAAGCTAATTGTTTAGGACACTAAATACAGAAGTGGTAGCCTCTGCTTACATAATTCTATTTTCATTCATGTTAGATCTAATTTTAGTCACTGGAAGTGGTAGCTAGTTTTTATGTAAATTAAAAAAATTTCCATGTTCCTGTATGTTTTTTTTCCATTATATTCTCCCATTTGCCATCATGTACTTCAGTTGTAACTGCTGTGAAATTTGGGTTGTTTCACTGCGGGGAGAAAAGATCTTTGGTCCCTCGCAGCTATGAATTCCGGAGTTAGATATTTGCCGCTAAATAGCATTGGTCATGTATTGCATTTTCTTTTTCTGCTTCTGATTTTCATATATTCCTCAGAAACATTTTTTTCATGGCAATAAATCTCATGTGAGGTTGTTCAATTTCCAGTTGATGGAGTGTTGACCTGTACTTCTCTGCAAAGACATGGCTGAAAAGAATCTTGGGAACATTCAGGCAAACTCTGCCTGGACAATGCTGTAAGTCATCTCGTTGGTGAGAAATGTTTGGGAGATACGAAGGTGGACTTCACAACCTGTGGAAAAAGAGACACATCTTGGGAGGGAAACCCCAGACTAGTGAGAGCAGAGACATCCAAGCACCCTATGTTGTGTCTGGTTCTTTTCCCTTATTCTACAGAGATTTTGATGTCTTTTGATGCTGTTGCTTGTCTAAGCTGGTAGAAAGGGAGGAGAGAAAAACTGTCTGTCTTCAGGTGAGATGGTCTGATGTGAGATGTATTTTTCAGGGATGGTGCTCAAGATTTTATGGGCTGTGGCAAACACTAGCGTTCCAGAAATTTATAATGAATAGCATATTACTGATACGTTAGGAGAAACTGTAAAGAGCATCATCTATTCATCTACTGTCTGCTTGCTGCACAGGTGCATTTCTGGGCAGTTTCATTCTAGTGAAGGCACAAGTGTAGAGTGTTTCTCAGGGAGGTTTCACTGATGTTTCTTTCTCAGGTCATATGTGCGTGTTTGCATTCTTCCAAATATCTTTAAAAAATTGATTTAGATTGAATGTACTTGGTTGTCCTCTTTACATAGATAGGAGGGAGGAGAAATGCGGGGGTAGGAATAGATGCAAAGGAAATTGGGACTCATTCAATGTGTCTTTGGCACTTTATGGCATGTACTCTTAGCTTTATGAATTTAAACTCCTGTCATCGTAATATAGCCTGTAATTATTCCTCAGGGTACTTCAGTTTTTGAATGCCTATTTAAAGTGACTAATGGGGTATCTTTGACAATTTTGTAATTCAAGTTCTATCAGCATTAATGTAAAGCTACCAATTTTTTTTCCTCTTCAGTGAATATTTCCCAATAATTTTTTGAAGTTCATTTATTATTTGTATATTTGTGCTTGACTAGAAAAATATTTACCTGCACAAGCTTACATAAATTTGGTACACATTAAACCAAAATTTAGATAAGTTGTGCTTTTCTCTTTTAAGTGCCATTGTTTGGATTTTTGTGGTAGGGCTAAGCACTGTTGCAATTTAAAATGATCACAAGCTACAAATTATGGATTAGAAATGTTTCACTGCACTGAAAGCTCGTTTTCAAGATGGATACATTCAACAGTATGTCTGTATTGTGAAGTAAGTAGCATTTTACTGAATTTATGCAAAGCAATGGCTACTGTGTTTTCTATAACTGCAATTGGGAAAAATACCTTATGATGAAGCTAAAATCCCTTGCAGGTGTGTTTGTGTACTATACAACACTCCCCTCCCTCCTCTCCCCTAAAGTAGGTCTTCTCAGACCTTTCGTCGGCTTATGACAAAACCAGTAATGGTCAAAGTTGTGTGGGCTCAACTGATGGGCATTAGTAAGTATAATAAGAACAACGTAATTCTGCTGAGAGCTCTGGAAGGAGATCCAGGCGCCTTGTCCTTTTTCACAGAATCACAGAATCACAGAATGTTAGGGACTGGAAGGGACCTCAAAAGACCATCTAGTCCAAACCCCCTGCCGAAGCAGGAACACCTAGATGAGGTTACACAGGAAGGTGTCCAGATGGGTTTTGAATGTCTCCAGTGAAGGAGACTCCACAACCTCCCTGGGCAGCCTGTTCCAGTGCTCTGTTACCCTCACTGAGAAGTTTCTTCTCATATTTAAGTGAAACCTCCTGTGTTCCATTTGGCACCCATTACCCCTTGTCTTACCATTGGTTGTCACCGAGAAGAGCCTGGCTCCATCCTTGTGACACTCAGCCTTTA
>VWYH01003979.1:185702-227371 GCA_013399365.1 Pampusana beccarii
TTAGTTTAGCACCTGTACTGGGTGACCATCCCTGTGCAGAGGAACTGCTAGATGAGGCTGATCTGGGACTCACTTTCCTCTCACTGTTCTTCACCAGTTTAACTCTCATAAAAATACCACCCCTGAAATACCTGTGTTTCACCAATAATGTTTTGAAAATAGCTGTCTTCATTTCTGGAAAGCGAGTAAGGTATTCTCATTTGGTTTTACTTCTGATCTCCTCTCCTTCCTTCTTTCCAGAAATGAAATAAAATAAAAAGCTAGGGACTGTGGCAGTAGAAAACAGGTTTGATTTGAAAGATACCGTGTCAGGCTGTGCTGGTGTGTCAGTAAATGGCTGGCTGTTTTTTCCAATTTTGTCCTGACAAGAGGATGTGAAACTGGTAGTGGCAGTGTTTAAGCAGCACAGAGGTTGGAATGAGTATCTGCAGGAATAAGTTCTGTGCCCTGGGATGAACTTGGTTGGCCAAGTGGTTTAACAGGGTCTCTGCTTTGGAACACTGGTGTCTTAACTGTAGGAGATATTTGGAAGCAAGCACAGTCCTTGTAGAAATCTACAGTATCAGTTTTGTGAGAGGACATTGAAAAAAATGGTCTCTCAGCCTAATGGTTACTGAGAAAGGCAGGAGGAACTGATGGGTAGGAGGTTTAAAAAGAAACATGTACATCAGAAATAAGGAGCTCATAAGAGGAAAGAAAAATTACATCTAGTATAGGCAAAGCAAGAAGCAAAATAGTGCAACTGAGTTTAAAAAATTCCATTATGGCTTTTAGCGGAGAGTGTTTCATTATCTCCAGCACAAAGCAGCGTTTCAGTCCTAATAATTTCCTAAAGCAAGAAACAAATGAGGTAGATAAGCATCACCTGTAATGTTACTTGTGGTGGCAGAGTTGGAAACTTTCAGATGTTTCTCATTTTCTGGAGCTACAACAAGGCTAATCTGAGAACTGCAAAGGCAAAAAAGAATGGTTGGTGTTTTTTTTTTTTCTCCCAGAGAATTTGGTCTGTGCAGAGACCAAATCTAAGCTGTAATCAGCAACTCATATTCTTCTGTTTGTGAAAGGTAAACTGTCCATCCATTTAACTTTTGTTTTCCTTGTGAAGCAGATCAAGAGCTGAATAATTGATTGACTAACTAATTGAACAGCTGAATTATTCAAGATTTTAAATGTGAATTTCATATGTGAGATGGTTAGAGGCAGGGACAAGTGCTAGGGGAAGTTTTAAGTAAATTAATGGTAGTAGTGAGGTAGAGTTAGTCAAGACCCTTTTCTGAAGTTAAGATTATGCTTGTCAATTCTTGTTCTGTGTATCCTTAACCTGTCTTTTCCGTAAGTAATAAACCTCCTTTTTTTTTTTCCCCCCAGGCACCAGGGTCCTAGCTTTCCTGTTTCCTAATAAGTCCTGTGGCCAGCACCTCTCAACAAACACAAATTTACCTTTACACAATATCATGATTCCTTCAAAATTATAAAACATATCAAGGTCTTGATCATGCAAAAGCTTTGCTCTTTTGTGATTTGATTGAATCTTGAAATCAATGGGCCTGGATTAAAAGCAGACTGCTCCTGTGCTGTTTGTGGAGAAACCTTAAGTGTGGTATGACCATAGTTTTATTTTCCTAACCATTCAATTTTTAATACATGTTAAAACTAATATCTTGGTGTTTAGCTTTGTCTTTAAGATACAGCCTGCTATTAGGAGCAGACCAAGACTTTGAATGGACATCTGAGCAAATCTGTAGCTGTCCTTTAAGCAATTTCAGTGATTCTTAATTTTTGTGACCCAGAGTCTGACCAGCATTCTCATCTAGCATGCATGGTTGTGTATCCTAGGAGAGGATGAAAGGGAGGGACTATGGCTGAAAACTATGGGCTTTTATTCTGGAGAACATTTATGCAAGATTTTCAAACTCCCTTATGAGCATGTATTAATGCCTCTGTTTTACCCATATGAATTAGAGGGAAATTTTATGGTCTCCCTTGTGTTTAGGTCAGTTCATGTTTTCCGTTATAATGGCAGTCTTTTATTTGAGAGGTCTCAAAGATGGCTTTTTATAGCTGTCTTTGATGATCAGCAGAGGGATTTTCTGTTTTAAAACTTACTGTTTCTTGCTTCTCTCAGAAAAGATTTGTTGCTAGGGAAAATAATTGAATATTGCAGTATAAATGGTATAGTACAAACACCATGAAGATGATAAACCGACAAATACACACACACACACTGCTAAAGGAATATCGAGTTTGTGAACTCTAGCGGTAGACTGTATTTATAATGAATCAAACAGCACACTGAGAAAGGGGAGGCTCATGGGACAGCATTTGTTATGTAATTGTATACATTTCTGGTTTGTTTTTTCTTCTTTTCAGTTAAACAACTTTAAGCTTCCTGGAACCTATGTATTTACAGTGCCTTGCAAAAAAAACCAAACAATGTTAAGACTTGCACTGCATATGCTGTGGTCACAAAGGGCAGACCTGAATTCTCAAACTAAAATACAGGAGATAATGATGTACTGCAAAAGTAATATGAAGTGATGAACTTGCAAAGGAATGCAGTTTTCCTGGTTTTAGTTAGTGATGTAGGCACTTTGTGCTAATTAGTAACAGATTATTTGCTGTACTAACAAGTTTTGTTAATTGAAGTATGTGAAAAGTGATTAATTTTGTAAAATTCACTTATACATTGTGCAGGTTTCCCTCTGGGAGCTTACTAATTAGGGGATTATAGACTAAAGGACGAGTAATTGAGAAGTGAATTGTGTTGGGAAGGGTGATAAATATAATGGGGAGTCATAGTTTGTTTTGGCATGGTCTTAAATGGTGATTTTGTTATATTAGATAAGGGATCGCAAAATCCCCATTTAATATCATGTAAGGGAATCTACCATACTATCAAATGGATAGTAACTTCTGACATAGAGAGGCTGCTGTGTTGACTGTATTTTAGATGTGAAGCTTGCTCTTCTTTAGGCTGAAGACGTGTAATTCTTTCTCCTCATCAGAGTCCAGAGTGCTGGCTCTCAGTGGGTAATGAAGGAAAGGATAGAGGGTATTCACCCAACTGCTCTGGCACCTCCTGGTTTTTGATTACCCTTGGGTAGCTCTTGTCTGTAAGCTTGTGAAGCTGCAGCTTCTTGTGTAGTGTGGAGTAAGTGAGCAGTGTACCACAATTCCATTCTGAGAGCAGAAACAAAACTGTCTTCTGGGAACTGCTGCGGAAAGGACACTTTGAAATTAGAATTGGAAGTTTCATGGGGCTCTTTTTATTACCCTCTATGGATGCAGGGCACAGCACAGCAAAGGTCTTCATCATAGGCACCATTGCAGTAATGGTAATGCCGCTGATAATGACAGTAGAAGCCTTAAAGTGAACTTAAGTTGGAATTTCTGCTCACTCTGTCACAGTGTGTTCTTGAACAGTCAGGTGCATCCCTAAAGGAGTTTTGTATGAAGCATAGTGGATTCCAACGTCTTTTTATTTTTTTTTCACAGTTTTCTCCCTTATCAACCATCTAAACGGCATCACAAAAACTTCACAGACACTTAGCAAACACTGATACTTTCACAGAACGTTTAACTTGCACAGTGCTGTGATTTCCTTTCAGTTTCTGTTTGGCAAAATTATTGGCTTGCCTTCATGGAATATTGGCTCAGGACATAGTAAGATAAGGGTGAGCAATAAGAAATTAGATTGCTTCTATGGGTTAAGCCATGCTGGGGGTGTCCTTGCTGTACAGTAGGCATGCCTTTGTGACAAACATCTTATTTAATTCAAATTGTGTAATACAGTTTGGCTTGCACTATCGTACTGAAAAGCATTTCAGTGCAGAAGAAGAGCATCCATCATAGAAAGGAGCACAAAACAGCTAGCCTTGTTTAAGTTATACATGTCCCAGCTAGAAAAGACCTTTGAGGGAAAAAAAGCCTTCTCTTATATCTCCCGGGTGTATGCTATGAGTCTTTATCCATCTTGTATCTCACTGTAAAGCTCTGTATGATCTTACTAAAGAGCACAGACTATTAAACAGTTACAGTGCATTTTATTGTTGGAAGAAGCTCTTTTAGTAAGCTTTTTTGTTTTGGAAAGGTTTCTGTTTCATTCCAACACTAATTTAACAGTCACTCAAGTAGATAGGCCATGTCAAATTAAATATGGAAACCATAAATCATTATATTAAGATATATCTAAGTAACTTAATTCATAAACCTCAAAACCAGGATCTGTTGGTGAACACTACGCTACTGGGATTTTCTTCACCAGCCAAGTCATTAAAAACTCCTTCATTTCAGATTTCAGAGAACAACATTCCTTCTACTCACCTGTCCATGGACACCTCTGAAAGCATTTCTCTAGAATTTATGGAAATAGGCAAAAAATCATTCTTGTACATGCTTAACCATGGGTTAAAACTCCGTCATTTGTTACCGGCCCCGTAGAAAAAAGCTAATCTTTGCCATAGAGCTCTCCAGAGGGCGAGAATTCATTCTTAGTGACTTTCAAGGTTTTGCATTTTGTCTTCATTCCACTACGTGTTGTTATTAGTACATGACCAAAACCTTCCAGAGCTGTTTTGAAACATAATTATGATTTTGCATTTTGGTTTGCACTCAGGACCATTTAATGGAGGAAGGTTTCTCACATTCCTCTAGTTGCTCTCTCTTGGTCAGCACTGGCTTCAAAACCCTTTCCTGATGGATATCTGTGAGACGTCATTTTCAACAAGGCCGACAAAGAGTTCTGCTCTTCACAGTTCAGGCCTTTGGGACAGGATGAATTGTTATGTTGAAAAAACAAATTCATGCAGATGAGAAAATTTTGAATTGTTTTGCTTTATTCTTAAGATGCAAAAGAAACTATTTGCAGAAATCACTATAAGGACCAATATATGTGTTTCTGAAAGGCTAAATAGTCCCTTTTGAGGTGGAACATAAATGTGTGGAGAATAAAAAAGTAATTGGGTTAGAGAAAGAACTGGATCAAAACTACTTTGTTACTGCTACTTTGAATACTCTATTTCTAGATGCTCACCAGAAGTGCTAATTAGTCTGTAAATGCATGTCAAAGTACAAGTCTGTTACTTGAAACATATAATTATCTGCATTACCAGTATATCTAATTGACAACTAATAATTTGTAATATGTATAGGTAGATCATTTAGTTAAAATATATTACCTGTCAGATTAGCAATGAAAATACTTCAGTGTTCTGCTGTGCAGGTCCAGGGCTGAATTATAGATTAATATGTTTGTGCTGCAAATGACACTATTTCCGTAATTTTGTAAGTATTAAAAAATTGTTTAAAATATGTTTCTGTATTTCACAAAATACCCGTGTAATGGTAATTTAGTTATGATAAAGGGTATCACAGAATTATTATTGTTGTTGAATCAGGCATAAAAATCATTGGATCACAAAAAATACCTGAGAGCATCTCTCCAGCTGGTGTAGGATTCTTACTTAATACGTATTCTTTATGGTTTTACTCAGTGTTTAAATGCCATAGGATTCCCTCACTGCCTTGGTGTTACACAGATTTAATCCTACAGATGTACTGCAAGCAGAGCTGTGAGTGGAAATCCAGTATAAACACACTTGTGCTAGTTTTGAAGATGGTGGCTCAGGCACTGGTAACTGCCTAACTACAGCGTAGAAGAGGATTTGTGCCAGATAGCTGCTACTGAGCTGGGCTGTGCCTTGTGTGGCCACAGCTGGATGCTTCTGTGGAACTTTTGTAGAGCCAGGTACAAAAGGTCACTGCCCAGGCCTGTCTACGTTTCTTTGGCTGTTACAGCAGGTGCTACAGCCTATTCTGATGGTTTATGAACTGATGTTTTGGACTAAGCTTTGACTACACAAGCCTGAATCATTTAGGTTGTCTTTCTTCCATATGTTGCAACCCTTTGAGCACATCAGTTTTATCCACACTGTGCCCAGCTCTTGGGAATTTGGTGTATTTTCCAAGTACATGAGAAACTGTGGTGAGGGTTTTTTGCAATACTATTTGTGAAACAGGTGATCAAGCAGGATCTCTGCATCAGTCCTGACTATGGGTACTGACATTTTCACAGTCAAGGAAAGAGAAGGAGGAAATGAGTGCCATGAGGAAATGACAAAGAAATGAGGCGTGGTGGCTAAGACTCATTACACACCACTAACAAGAACTATATATTTATGCTTATTTTTATATGCTTTATGCATGAGGTACGGAATGCAGCAATTAAATTGTTGCTACCTGTGTCATTCCACAGTCGCTGACAGAGGAGCTGCATTCTCTTCCTGTGCTGGTCTTAAGAGAAAGTCTTCCTCTTCTTAATATTTAAGAAAGCTACAGCTTTCTTCTAAAAACCAATAGCTATATCCAGCTTTTATTCTTAAAGCTTCAAGTTCCCCCAGGCTTTCCTTAGAATTTTTTATATCTCTAGAGACACATTCCTTGTGCTGCAGACTTTAGACAGAAATGGTATTGTTATGTTTACTTAATACTTGACCTATTATCAAAGAGTATGATTGACTTTCTACAGCACATGCTGGGATGGGGTTGCACATGAAGAGTACAGTAATACTTGCCAAGTTGGTCTGATGAGGTGGATGTGTACATAAATATATAGGCTAGGATAGAGAATTACAGGAGTGGAGTATTCAAGAATGGATTACTTAAGGGAGAGCAACTCTTCCTGGCTCCATTGAGCATAGGACTTTTTATGACTCCCGCTTGCCTAAAGCTACTCCTGCATCACTTTCCCTGAAAATGTGCAGTGAATTGATAGCATCTGTCAGAATGAATCAGCAGGTGTCAGTTAGCTGATCCCTGAAGGGCTTGTGCATTAGAATTCATACTAACAAGAGGGCTTGGCTGAAGATCCCTGGCTCCTGTTAGAGGTCTTTGCTTTGCTCCATACTGTGAAGAATAAAAGAAACAGTACTGTAGTGTTGCTAAAGGTATAGTTGAAATGGCAGCTCTATTTGCCAGAGCTGTCTGTACTACCCTTAATCTGGATAGAAGTATCTGTTGACATCACTTGCACTCACAGCGATCAAAGGTGATCCAGACTTTCACGTTCTCTACAATAGTTTGCAGCTTTTCTGAGAACAGAGTTATAGGTCCTCAGGTTTAGTCTAAGATACGTGTCATGAAGTTCCACACAAGTGTTTTTTAAAAATTGTTGAATGACATCTTTTCAAATGATGTTTGAACATCTCTCCTCTGCTGACATCGGCTTTGTATGCAATTACAATTATATCGTGTTACCACAGAAAGTGCCAGTGTGACCCATGCACACATTTTCTACTAAATGATGATTATTTAGTCTCCTAAGTACTGCCGTAAATGCAATGTAACCTGAGTGTGTTAAGGTGGATAAAATTCTCCTGAGTGTGAGTTTTGTGCTTGAGTTTCTTCTTTGACGTTGTGTCTTTATAACTAAACAGAAAAGTTCCTGTTTCAAATCATCTTCCGGAAGTCATGTGGTGTGGCATTTGTTTCATCCAACTGTAGACACCAGTAACATTAAACTTTGCCCCGAGGTCGAAACTCTGGCCAAACTCTGGTCTCTCTTTGTAGTCAGTGCAAACGAACAGGTAGTTTGAGAGCAGGGTTCATGCTGATGTCCGTTAGATATCCATGTTGAATTGCATCGTGTTCCAGAAATTTCTCTCTACCTAAGAACAAAGGAGATTAGGTTAGTCCCTCAGATACAGACATCTAATCCTGGTCACACCAGTCTAGTCTCTGTGGACCAACACCTTTCCTGTAAATGATTAATAGTATGCCAATAGCTAGTTTGGTGTCTGATACTGGATTTATGTCCATTTTATTGGTTGAATATATATTTGGCTAAATCGTAAACAGTAGGTTCTGCCCAGTTACACTGCATCATTCTACCTCACACCGTAGAAATGAAATCCACTTGAGATTTTTCGCATTTATTTAGCTGAAGATTATGCGCTTTTGAAATGAGGAGACATTTTCATGGATGCCATTTGCACCCTAGAAGGGGGATGTACATATCCTGAACTTCATGCAGTACAGCATGCAGCATATAGACAAACCATGTGACAACAGCTGTAAGCTTCATAGCTAAAATCTGATCAATGTCCCATTACAGCACTGTACAGTGTATTGTTCCTCCTCCATGCTACTTGATCGCTCTGTGTGGAATAGCGCTGTTGTTTTTGTTAGTGAGAGTTGCTGTGCTTCTTCCAAGCAGTCAGATCTTGCAGGATAAACAGCTTTTACCCTAAAACTAGACAAGATCTTCACTGTGCATCTTGATAGTGCTGCAATTTAATGATCTCTTTTAAAAGCAAAAATAAACAAACAAACCAACCAAACAGTTTTGATTTCTAAAAATAAGGAAGCAATGATCTTCATCAGCACAAAGTGTTACCTTCTGTGCAATGAAGGGTGAATAATTTTCATTTGGAGACAGTAAGTATAGTATAATCTCTAAATTCAAACTCCAGAAACTGAAGGGGGAGAGATGACTAAGAAAAACTATTTTAGAGATAGACAAACTTTATTGTTACCTGTAGTCTAAGGTGCTATACTGTGCAATGTTAATACTTACTTGTTTTTCCATGTTAGCGTTTTTGGTTTGCACAATACAGTTAATGATATTGAGTATTTAAAAATCTTGTTAAAAGTTCCAATCATATAAGCTTTAGATTATTTGTTCCTCAAGGTCTGTGATTTTCAATCTCATTTTTACAGTCTCATCCACTTTCCATTGAAAAAAGTGGTGCTATAAAGAACCAGAATTTGATTAAAGATGTTTTATTTTCTGTAAATTTGCTGGAATGTTGGTGCAGCTGCTGTTCATGGATACAGACAATAGTGAATATTTTAATCTTTGATTGAAATCTGAAGCACCTAAAGATACTCAGCTCCTCTAACTAGCTGAAACATAAATAACCCCCTTTTTAATTAGAAAAGATATCAAGCTGAATTTATTAATCATCCTTAATTCGTTCCTCTTCCAAAACAAAACACAAAAGGCAATGCAATCAAGTTCCTGTTTTGACCATCTTATCTGTCACTGTGTCCTCATTTTACGGGTCTTCTTGTTGCGCTTTGAAGATGTATTTGGGTAAACGCTTTCCCAGTTTCAGAAAGAAGCCATCCTGTACTCTCCTTGATAGTGAAGAGTGCCATCTCTCCTTTTGTATGCTTGCCACATGTGTTCCTAGGTTATCTATCCACTTCGTGAATCCAGAGTTATTTCTCAACACTACAGAGCATTTTCCTTTACATTTTTGCTGTGTGTATAAAGCGTGATTCAGAGAGGGGGACTTGGCAGATCATGTGGTCCAGGCTCTTGCCTGTTAAGTGACCATTTTCTTTAGGTTCTAGGCATGGTTAGAGACATGAAGATAGTTCTTGAACTAGTTGGCATGTGTTGGCTATAATGCTAGGAAGATTTTCTAGATACTGGAATCACTAAACAAATGCTGCATCTAATACAGATCACCTCCATGACCTTGCTTACCCTGATAGGGAACTTTTGTTGTTTTTGTAGTATCTCATTAATAACAGATATGAAACTGTCCCATGACTACCAATCCATAACATCAACTTTTTCAGTTACGTGAGCTTCATAAAAATTGCAAGTTAGAATCTACCGTATGTAGAAAACCTTTTGACCCAAACACCTTTCTCCACAAAATCAGAAACCCTCTAAAACATCCCAAAGACCCTGATTGTATCTGACAGTCTGGGTGTTTATCACACCTGTCCATGAAAAAATGATTTTATCATCTGCCTCAGAAATTCAAAGAGGACTTAGATCAAAGCCATTCCGCTAGGCAAATGAATCTTATCTTCGAAAGCCAACTTCCTGTCTATAGGGTGCAAGAAGAAACATTTCACAAAACATATACGAGAGGGTTGCACAATGTCTTATACTGAAATATGTTTTAGAAGTTATCAGCAGTATATGTAGAAGAAAACGAGATGTTAAAAACCCCGCATTTCCCTGGGTTCTGTCTCCCAACCTTCCAGCCTCCCAGCCTGGCCAAACACATCACCAGCAATGAACTTTCTGTAGACCAGCAGACACTAAATGAAACCAGACCTCGTAAAAGTGACAAACACGGTTTCATTGCAGTGTCATGCCCAAGAATATTTGTTGTCGTGTGTTTCCCTCACTGCCTTCTTGGAAAGTGTGAGTGAAAATGAACATCTCTGCAGCAGAATACATTTACGTGGGCAGTTGATAAAGAACAGAAATGAGTAGCTATAAGCGTGAATATATTTACAACACTTAATTTGATGTTTGTTGTGCTATTACCATATCCAAAGAAGGGCTAATGTGCCCCACGAGATGTCCATTTTTTGCAATTATATCACTTAGTCTAATAAAAGAATATAACCTCTCCCTGAAAATCTTCCATTAAAGGTGCTTGTTACCACCTAATGGCAACAACTTCGTTTTCTCTCAGTCTTCCAGAAAACCTTTATTCTAGAGGACTAACCTTAATCTAATTTGATGTAATTTAAGCCTCTCAGTCCTCTCCATGTATTCAGTGGTTAGGATATGGGAAAGCAGCTGTCATTTGCATCTTTTAAGTAGACAAAGGAAAATAGTTTCTAGATAAGAAAATTAAGTTTATTTCAGATTTTATGGTCCTTAGTGGTGAAGGCAAACTAGAAAATAACTGTTTCCCAAAAGGCAGACATCTCAGCTTAGCATGACAGATGATAACCAAAATTTCAGAGTATCAAGGAAACTTTAAGCAACAGCCAATGCAATTTGTCATTTTGTGTGTACCAACAAGGAAGAAGCATCATTAACTGTGAAATGCTGGATGGGAGGGAGACAGAGAAATAGAGATGTGGAAGGTTCTGCCAAGAAGCTATTGAGTTGAAGGTGGACAAAGTGCATTGGGTACTCTATAAAAGAGACACAAATGCATAGAGTGTAAAGACATATCTCTAGTGTGCTGCACAAAGAATGCCATTAAGTGGATAGAGTACTCTGTGTTCGTTGGTAATTAGTAAAGTAGAAATCTATCTGATGATAGAGAAAATTACACTTTAATCCACAAGTGCATTAGTCAATGTTAGCTCATGAACATGAAGTATCTAAAAGTCTGCTATGGTGATATCTGTGTAGTGATATGTATGATATCTATGCAGGGCAATTTCTCTATGCAGTGCATTTTAGTATGTTCCAAAACTAATTCACTTTTATTTCAATAAATATTGTTATTCAAACACCCTTCTCTCCAAAAACCCTACTTTAAGCATGTTTGAAATTAAAAGCTTGAATATGTACATAGTTTGCCTATACGAATTCCTTCTGGGTTGAAACTAGACATACGCAATCTTTGTATAATAAAACTCTACTTTGTCTTTTGTTGTATAATACCAATAGATTAATGAAAAAAAAAAAAGAATGAAAAGAAAAAATCAAAAAAAGAAGAAAAGGGAGTGCGACAGGAAATAATAAATCAAAAATATTTCTTGAAATTCTGTCAATGAGTTGTCCTGCATATAGAATAGATTATTAATAAATCTTATCAGAGGAAATGCATTTTGAGAATCTAGTAATCTATAATGGTTAGGTGATATTTCACGTACTAAGAAGACACCAGCATATTCCACTGCACTGAAGACAATGATGAGATATTACAAAATCTGATGACAAAGATTAATTCTAGTTGTTATTCTAAAGGGCATTTTTCAGCTGTTGCTATTTCTAAGAGAAAGTGATTCATTTTCCTCTATGGGAGTTAGTGTGGCTTTCTAATATGATAATGTCTGGTTTTTTGCTCCTGTGGTTCCCTTAAAAAGCTATAGCTCAGCCCTTCTAATAGTAGAAAGGCAAAATTAGTCTGCATTTTTAAAATTTTTGTGCAGTTAAAAACAAACCTGAATTTTGTTGTAGTACAAGATTTTAAAAACAAAGTCATTAAAGATGCAATTATGTGGCAGTATGACTCCAGACAGTATTTGGAGCGCTGAGGTCTCTACTTCTTGTGGTTGGAACTATTTGAATGGCCATATTTTTTACCTAGCTATTTAGGGATTGAGGCATTTTTTTCAGATCACAAGTAGTGGAAGTGTTGTTTGCAAATGTGGTGGTGGAATTCATTAGGCAGTTGACAAAACTCCATTAATAATGTCATGGAAGATCGTAGTCCAAAGCTGCCCTATGACTTTGAGTGCTTCTATTTTAAGATGCCCACTTGAATTATGCTAGACATAACTTCTTGTGTTGTTGAGTGTTTGAGTGTATTAGGTATTCATTTTGGCTGTATCTCAGAAATACTGATTAGCCATACTTTTCTGTGAAGGCCGTAGCTCCCCAGGTGGTGGGAGGGCAACATATTCTCAGAAAGGAAACCCATTGCAGAAAGAAAACGAACTGTTCTCTACCAGAAAATTGAACAACATGTGGAAAACTCATGCAAACAAGAATTAACTGCAAATGAGGGGACAGATGGGCTTGGCAGCCTGTCCTTAAAATGTTATCCAGAGAGAAAAAATACCCTTAGCTTGGAATGCATGTGGATGGGGGTGGGAGATTATTGGAGATTTCATGCACAGTAAATTTGGTTTTGGAAAAGGAACAACTTCATGCTTCATTGCCTTTATTTTTTTGTTCAATTGGTTGAAATTTTCTTGCACTGCCCCAGGTAGAGCTGAACATGAAGATTTCAGCAGCAAAAGGAAGGTTAGGAAAAATGTAGGTCCACTGCTGAATGAGGAGGGTACCCTGGTGATGGATGATACAGAGAGGCAGAGTTACTGAATGCCTTCTTTGCTTCCATCTTTACTGCTAAAACTGGCCCTCAGGTGTCCCAGACCCTACAGATAGAAGAGAAAATCTGGCAAAAGAAAGACTTACCCTTGGTTTGGGAAGACTGGGTTAAAGATTGTTTAGAAAAACTGGACATCCACAAATCCATGGGCCCCAATGGGGTGAACCCATGAATGCTGAGACAGTTGGCAGGTGTTATTGCAAAGCCACTCTCCATCATCTTTGAAAGGTCTTAGAGAACAGGAGAGGTGCCTGAGGACTGGAAGAAAGCCGATATCACTCCAGTCTTCAAAAAGGGCAAGAAGGACGACCCAGAAAACTACAAGCCAGTCAGCCTCACTTCCATCCCTGGAAAGGTGGTGGAACAGCTCATTCTGGATGTCATCTTCAAGCATGTGGAGGAAAAGAAGGTTTTCAGGAGTAGTCAGCATGGGTTCACCAAAGGGAAATCATGTTTGACCAACCTGACAGCCTTCTATGGTGGTATTAATGTTTGGGTAGATGAGGGAAGAGCAGTGGACATGGTCTACCTTGACTTCAGCAAGGCATTTGATACTGTCTTTCACAACCTCCTCATAGGCAAGCTCAGGAAGTGCAGGCTGGATGAATGCACCATGAGATGGATCATGAACTGGCTGGATGGCAGAGGATTGTGATCAATGGTGCAAAGCCTGGTTGGAGGCCTGTAGTTAGTGGGGTTCCCCAGGGGTCAGTATTAGGTCCAGTCCTGTTCAACCTGTTAATCAATGACCTGGATGAAGAGACTGAGTGCACCCTCAGCAAGTTTGCTGATCATACGAAGCTGGGAGGAAGGGCTCACACACCAGAAGGTTGTGCTGCTGTTCAGTGAGACCTGGACAGGATGAACGACTGGACAGGGAAGAACCTGATGAAATTTAACAAAGGCAAATGTGGAGTCCTACACCTGGGGAGGAATAATCCCAGGCACCAGTACAGGTTAGGGGTTGACCTGCTGGAAAGCAGCACTGCAGAGAAGGACTTGGGAGTTCTGGTCGACAACAGGTTGGCCATGCGTAAACAATGCGCCCTTATGGCCAAGAAGGCCAATGGTATCCTGAGGTGCATTAAGAAGAGTGTGACCAACAGGTTGAGGGAGGTTATCCTCCCCCTCTGCTCTGTTCTAGTGAGGCTGCATCTGGAGTACTGCATCCATTTCTCGGTTCCCCAGCTTAAGAAGGACAATAAATTACTGGAGGGAGTCAAGCAGTGGGCTATGAAGATGATTAGAGGCCTAGAGCACCTTATCAGGGGAAACTGGGAGAGCTGGGGCTGTTCAGCCTGGAGAAGAGAAGGCTGAGAGGGGATCTTATAAATGTTTATAAATATCTCAAGGGTGGATGTCAAGAGACCAGACTCCTTTCACTTGTGTCCAATGTTAGGATGAGGGGCAACAGGCACGGACTCAAGCATAGGAGGTTCCATCTGAATATGAGGAGAAACTTCCTTACTTTGAGGGTACCAGAGCACTGGAACAGGCTGCCCAGAGAGGTTGAGGACTCCCCTTCTCTGGAGACATTCAAGACCAATCTGGATATGATCCTGTGCAACCTGCTGTAGGTGATCCTGCTTTAGCAGGTAAGTTAGACTAGATGATATCCAGAGGTCCCTTCCAACTCTATTCATTCTGTGATTTCTCTTTTCTTCATTTTACTTAACAAGAAATAGGGTACGCATACCATACTTATGGTTCTCTTCATTTGTCCTGAAGAATAAAGCACCAAAATGAGAAGTTTATCTTCAAAGACTCATTGAATAGCTCTGGCTGTCATTTTGTACATATGGCATTCAGTCACATGTCTGTGCCAGGCATCTACCTGAACAACTCAGGAGGTAGGAATACTCTAGAAAATGACATTTTTTATTCTTGTGGTTAACCTTCTGTGGTAGGTTGGCCTTGACTGGCTACCAGGTGCCCACCAAGCAGCTCTGTCACTCCCCCTCCTCCACAGGACAGGGACAGAAAATACGAAAAACTCATTGGTCAAGATAAGGACAGGCAGATCACTCAACAATTGCCATCACAGGCAAAACAGACTTAGCTTGGGGAAATCAATTTAATTTATTGCTAATTAGTAACAGAGTAGGATAATAAGAAATAAGAATAAATCTAAAAACACTTTACCTCCATCCCTTCCTCTCTTCTTCCTAGACTCATCTTTACTCCCAGCTTCTCTACCACCTTTCCCATGAGCATCTCAGGGGGATGGGGAATGGTGGGTGCAGTCAGTTCATAATGCTTTGTCTCTGCTGCTCCTTCCTCCTCATGCTCTTCCCTTGCTCTGGGGTGGCGTCCCATCCATGGGATACTGTCCTTCACCAACTTCTCCAGCAGGGATCCAGGGATCCTTCCCATGGTCAGCAGTCCTTCAGGAATGGACTGCTCCAGCACGGGTCACCTGCAGAGTCACAGTTCCTGCCAGGAGCCTGCTTCAGTGTGGGTTCTCCATGGGGTCACAATCTCCTTTGGGCACATTCGCCTGCTTTGATGTGGGGTCCTCCATGGGCTGCAGGTGGATATCTGCTCCACTGTGGTCCTCCATGCTCTACAGGGGGACAGCTTGCTTCACTACAGTCTTCTCCAGGAACTGCAGGGGAATCTCCACTCCGGCACCTGGAGCACCTTCTGCCCCTCCTTCTTCNTCTCTGCTGCTCCTTCCTCCTCATGCTCTTCCCTTGCTCCGGGGTGGCGTCCCATCCATGGGATACTGTCCTTCACCAACTTCTCCAGCAGGGATCCAGGGATCCTTCCCATGGTCAGCAGTCCTTCAGGAATGGACTGCTCCAGCACGGGTCACCTGCAGAGTCACAGTTCCTGCCAGGAGCCTGCTTCAGTTGGGTTCTCCATGGGGTCACAATCTCCTTTGGGCACATTCGCCTGCTTTGATGTGGGGTCCTCCATGGGCTGCAGGTGGATATCTGCTCCACTGTGGTCCTCCATGCTCTACAGGGGGACAGCTTGCTTCACTACAGTCTTCTCCAGGAACTGCAGGGGAATCTCCACTCCGGCACCTGGAGCACCTTCTGCCCCTCCTTCTTCACTGACCCTGGTACCTGCAGAGTTGTTTCTCTCAAATATTCTCACTCATCTCTCCCAGCTGCTGTTTCACAGCTTTTTTACCCTTTAATAAATAGGTTATCACAGAGGCGCTACCAACATTGCTGATTGTCTCAGCTTTGGCCAGCAGCAGGTCTGTCTTGGAGCCAGCTGGAACTGGTTCTGCTTGTCATGAGTGCGGCTTCTGGTTTCTTCTTGCAGAAGTTACCCTTCAGCCCCCTCTGCTATCAAAACCTTGTCACAAAAACCTGATATACCTTAGCTCTTATTCCATCCATATTCATACTGTCCACAGTATGGACAAAGAGTATAAGAATTTCTGCCAGATAGCAAGGTGTAACACAAGCAACATACCTTGTCTGTCTTCTATGTGTAACATGCCATTATACAACTGCTGTGCTTAGTTTGTGTGGAAAACGCAGTGTACTGCAAAAACAAATCTATTAGCATTCTTGCTATAATGAAACCAATAATAGTTTTAAAATTAAGAATAACATAAACCCAGCCAAAAACCAAGCAAGCAAACAAACAAACAAAATACCAACTGCAAAATAAACAACAGATAAGAGGAAGGGCAAAAGGAAATTTTTTTTTGGATTTTCAGATATCAGAGAAGGATATGAACTGACTGCTGAGGTCAGTTCCTGATGTAGACACCACATGAGTTTTGGTAATAAATAATGGATGTCACTCAGTGAAAATTCATTAACAGCACCTTCGTAGCCAGGTGTCCTTGGTGGTGATCAAAAGACAATTCTCTATATTGAGAAAAAATACTGTTAAGATGGAGTAGTTGGTGGCCAAATAAGTCAAAGTATCTGGAATGCAGGTGCCAAAGAGGTAATTTTCTATGGATGGTCAGAGCTATATTGTGTGACAGGAGCACAAAAAAGTGTGAGAAGCTGCTTCATCTGGAAAGGATCAACAGGTAACTCCAGGAGTCATGTTCCTGCTTGACCCCAGAGGCACAGAGACTCTTTTTTTTGTGTGCAGGGGTAGGAAGGCAAAGCCATGGCACATTCTTGGGGCTCTCATTGTCTTATTTTATGTTCCTCAAAGAAGGCAAAGGTGCAGGAGATGCCATGGAGTCTTCAGTGGTAGACTGGTAATTCTGCATGTCTTTCTTGATACTAATACTGTCTGAGAACTATGTTGGTGGAGGAGAATGAGTTGACAGAGACTGGGAAAGGTATGAGCTGAAGTATTTGTATTCTATGACAAGGTGACCTGCTTAGTGGATAAGTGAAAGGCTGTGGACGTTGTCTACTCAGACTTTAATGAAGTCTTTGCCATAGTTTCCCACAGCATTCTCCTGGAGAAACTGGCTGCTCATGGCTTGGACAGGTGTACTCTTCGCTGGGTAAGAAACCAGTTGGATGGCCAGTTGGGGTGAATGGAGTTAAATCCAGTTGGTGGCCGTTCACAAGTGGTGTTCCCCAGGGCTCGATATTGAGGTCAGTTCTGTTTATCTTTATAAACAACCTGGATGAGGGGATTGAGTGCACCCTCAGTAAGTTTGCAGATGACACTAAGCTGAGTGGGATTGTTGATCTTCTTGGGGGTAGGAAGGCTGCAGAGAGGGATCTGGACAGGCTGGGTTGATGGGCCAAGGCCAATTGTATGAGGCTCAATAAAGCCAAGTGCTGGGTCCTGCATTTGGGTCACAACAACCCCAAGCAGCACTACAGGCTCGGGGAAGAGTGGCTGGAAAGCTGCCTGGTGCGGTTGGCAGCCGACTGAACATGAGCCAGCAGTGTGCCCAGGTGGCCAAGAAGGCCAACAGAATCTGTCTTGTATCAGTAATAGTGCGGCCAGCAGGACTAGGCATGTGATCATCCCCCTGTACTCAGCACTGGTGAGGCTGCATCTTGAATTCTGTGTTTGGTTTGTGGGCCCCTCACAACAAGAAAGGTGCTGGAGGGAGTTCAGAGCAGGGCAATGAAGCTGGTGAGGGGTCTGGAGCACAAGCCTGATGAGGAGNAGAAGGAGTTGCGAAGCACTGGAACAGGCTGCCCAGGGAAGTGGTTGAGTCACCATCCCTGGAGGTGTTTAGAAGATGTGTAGATGTGGCAATTAGGGACACGGTTTAGTGGTGGACTTGACAGTATTAGGGGAACAGTTGGACTCAGTGATCTTAGAGATCTTTTCCAACCTAATGATTCTATGATTCTGTGACTTGTTTAGGTGTTGCATGTACAAAAACCTTTGAGGGTTATCAGGCCACTTCAAATCAGGGCTGAGTTCTCCCACTGCTTCAGATGTCATGTATCAGGTTATTTTCTCAGATTTGCACCAAGGTTTTTGTCCCTATTTCTATACCTGCGTAAAGATTGTGCACTGTCTGGCTTTTAATAAAGAATGGAAGTTAAAATGAGACTTTCAATGGATAAGGAATTGTTTAAAGTCTGGCATATTTATAAGATATTGCCACCAGAGAGCTTCGAAGTAGTAACTACTGGCTATATAGGGGCTGTCAATAATTCTTCACACATAGGCTACATTCAACTTAAATTTTCTATTACTAAGAAAACTAATTTTACATAAAATCGGAGCTTTTCTGCCTATCATAACTAGGACAAAAAACACTGCGTTAGTTAATCCTATCTGAATAGTTAACTAAAAAAGTCAGCAGAAAAGGAATAGAAATGTTTTCTGCTTTTCTTCTGTCTCCAGGTGGGAGAGAACCTCTTGGGCCGTTTCATCATCTTATTGCTTATTCCTTAATAACGTACAGCCTGCACCTAAGTAAATCCGTACACTTTACTTCAGGTACATTTTTAATTAAAGGTTTGGATGGTCCATATTTAAACATGACTAAATATATTTAAAGCTTTAAAAATTACAAAAGCTCTTCAAACTGAGAATTTTCTCAATACGAGATTTTTCTGTGACAAATACAAAGCAAGACTAGTCAGACATATGTTTTCCAGATATCTGATTTGATATTTAGGTTGGGAAATGTAAAAAACATATATAGGCTGTGAACTACAGAGAATGCACCCAGTTGCCTGAACAACAAACACATCTGGTTCTTTCCCAGATCTCTGTAGACTGGCAGAGCTGCGTCCTGCAGTAACTTCAAGTAGCAAAATTTTGTTTGCCATGGGCAGATGAAGTCCTAAAAACCCACTTGAATATATGATAGAGTGACAGAGAAGGGAGAGTGACTGACTTAATGGCAAAAAAAAAAGTCTAAAAAACCTGCATTTGTTGTAATGCCAATTCGTTTAATATCCTGAGTTCTGAACTGCCCTCCACAGATGTCCCAATAGTCCATGGTCTTTTAAATGGAGTTTCAAAAGTGAAGCTGAAATTGTTTTTTTGTTTTTTTTTTTCTGGAATAAGAAACCCTGGAGGTGTTGATGACAGTGAACTTCCAATGGGATAAGTGAAGTTGTGGAGTCTAATAGCAAGAATTGATATTGTTCCAGCTTACTATGCTTATTAGTGCTGAATCAGTTGTCTTCTCCATGTTACAGACTGAATCTATGACCAAGTTTATTAGTTTGATGTTTCTTTTCAAACATAATTGTATTTCACTCAATTCCAGCATTAACCTTTAGATTCATGTGTCAAATGGTATCAAAATTTGCACAGATGGTGGAATATTGTGTATTGTCAGATTAATAAGTTAAGATTCTACGATAAGTAATGTTTAACATTGTTTTCTGTTTACATTTGATGAATTTCCAAGAGTATTTTCAGCTTCAAAAATTCATCTTTGAAGAGCAAATGTTTTCTCCAATTAGTTTTCAGTATCAGATTTTAAATGTCTTAATATAAGTGGAGATATATTTAAATAAAAATGGTCTTTTATAGATGCAGTTTGACATAGTTGGTTTCACTTTCTTGTGACATCTTAAGACATTCAGTCAAGTTCATATTTCATTTTAACAATACTGGATAGGGATGTGAGTGAGGTTATTTGTGTTGCAGAAGTGAGAGGACTGTCTTTCAAATATCTTGTAGTTTTACAAAGAAGACTTTTTATCAAATCTGGTCACAGATTTTTTTTTCAGAAGACCTGAGTAACTTTTCATAGTACTGAATTTTGAAGTAAGAAAGAAAAGTATGGGTGCTATATGTTCCATTCTTTGGCACTGTTGAAAACAGTGCACTTGATCCTATTTTTAAAAGTTTATTTTGTATGTGTTCCATACGATGAGTTCATTTGTACTAAAAATAAATGTTTTTCCTAATGGACATCAACCACCACAATATACTTGCAAAATTTCTGGCCTTGTCTATGAGCTGTAAACATGCCTTTTTTAGACAACCACAAGTACGTACAAGAAACCTCCTACTACGTCTTAGAAAGCAATCCCATTCTTCTCTAAAAGCATAATACCTCTTCAAATGCCTTAATGTTTTTTTCATTAACAGATCGATCTCCTGGGAAAGCTACTCACAGACAGTGAACTACATTGATTCGATTAAAGTGGTAATGGGGGTGCGATTGACAAGCTGGAGATGTGGAAAGTTGCAGGGGAAGAAGGGAGAATGTTGTACTTTCTCTCCAGGTTTAAGTCACTACCTCCGATGGCTGACACATCAAAAATCTGTTCAATAATCTTTCTTCCAAAATGCCTTATTTGAGAAGCAGGGCTGTTGCAAATAGTCCCTTGTTTTGGAGATCTCCTGCCAAATATGGATGAGACCTAATATCCAAGGAGGGGCAGAACAAGGAGAATGAGGTAGATGATTCCTTCTATTATGGCACTAAAAAAAATGGAGAAAAACCTCAACAGCAAACCAGACATTTTTAAACGTTGTCTCCCAAACCAGCTGTACACCTTATCATCTGTTTCCTTCACAATCCAGATGACATCTCTCCAGGTAATGCAACAGGTATCTTAGTCCAGTATAGTTAACTACACAGCTCTACACTTATAGATCCTTCTGTGCTTTGAAAGCTCCTTTTAAAGGGTGGAGGAACTGGTGCCACTGATGTTAAGGGTAGCAGTGACTTGCCCTGTCTTAAGATGGGACTTGATTAATTTACAACTGAGATAATGTGGCACAGTTGTTTGTGTCAGCCAGCTAGAAGGGAGATAAGAATTTCACACTAGTAATGTGTGGCCTTCGAGAAATCTATTTGAAGCTGTTTTAGGAGAGTGGAGGTTGTCAGCACAGATTGCTGTGTTGCTGCCCTAGTAACCCCCATAGAAGGAAATATACAGTGAAGGTATTGTTAGCTAAGCCAAAACCATACATATATATTTATCAAATAACAGTAGTTTTTAGCCATAATCTTTCAAAACATAGTTTGGACCACGTAAGCAGAGTTTAGATGGCAACGGTTAGAGCTTCACAGAATACTGTCATGGTGATTTTTCACCCAAAAAGGGGACCCCGAAAAACATTAAGAAAACAATTGACTGATTTCAAAACACCAGCATTTGTTAGTGGCACGAGAAGTTAGGCAAATCCTATTTGTCATTTCTTCTGTATTTCTAGTCAAATTACGACAAATTTGTATTTCCCTGTAGTTATGCAGTACTGCTTTTAGGTCAAAATGATGTTTAACAGTGTCAGTCTCTGGAGATTACATTCAAGTGTTGTTATGGATGTCACAGTGACCAGGAGGGAACACTGGACTTCTTCTAAATATTCTTTTCTAGAAATGTCAAGTTCCTTAAGCCACAGTCTAGGTGATAGTTCACCTCCAGAGAGCTGCTCTTCAGATAAGCTGTGTGGCTTTTGTCACCGCCTGCGTAGCTCATAACTGCTCATTTGATAAGAAGAGCAGAAAAGCAGGGCTAACCTCAGCTTCTTACAAAGAACCCACAAAAAAAACAAAGAATGATGCTGGCTGGAGAAATATTTTTTTTTTTCCTTAACCTCTTACTTAAAAATATACAAATATGTGACGGCAGCGTAGTGACTGTGTAAAGTAAGTAATACATGGCCTTTAAATGTCTGAAGAAATTATCTTATACAGGGGACTTAGCACATACAACTGATGGCATTTTATGATAACAAAAACAGGTGATGCCCTTTCTCTGACTAATTTTATTTATTAATAAGTTCCTGTCACGCTATTGTGTGTTGACATGTTTGAAGTTTATAAGGATTATACACAGAGAAAATGTTAGGCAAGCAGCTGTAATTTCAATGTGACCTTAACTTGACTTATGCTGATCAAGCTATAGTAAAAATGCTTGAAAGGAAAAGAGAGAAGGACTAAGGAAACTATATACAAATATGATTTACTGCTACCTACACTGTAAACATCTCCATAATCCATGTTTTCAATTACCTATAAATTGAGGTCTCTTCTTCAGTTCCATGCAGCATAGCCATTCCAAGGAAGTTGTAGAGCAAGGTGAAGGGCAATGGCAGTCTGGTCGGTAGATGTTTCACCTGAACTACAGGAGACGTGCTTTCCCAAAGGCTAGTGTTATTTTGGACAATTTAAGTTATGCCAGATTTTTCTGAAGTTATCAGCTGACTTGGGCTATACAAGGTTTCAAGGGGATGGTGCTTACCACTCTCTCAAAACTGTTTGGATCTCTCAAATGGGGAAAACAAATAACTCAAGGAATTAAAAACTGGTATTGAGTTTAAGACAACTGTGACCCTGCCTTTTTGGGTTGAAGTTGCCTGTGTGTGTGCACAAGAGTTACTCATTCTTCACCTTTTCTCAGAGATGCTGTCATGACCAGTACATTGAAGACTGTGAGTGTCCTGGGGATACAACGAGAATGTGGGTTATTAGGCAGGTTTAGTATACCTGAAGTTAATGTTTGGGGCTTTGTGATCACTCTGTACTAGTGTCTTAACTTCTAATTCTCTGGGAATTATTGAAAGAAGTTTGCAGGTGTTTTCAGAAAACTTCCTCTTACAAAAGAAGAAATAATAATTATTATTTTGTCGTGTAATGTTTCCGTGAACTGTGCACAGTATTCACCAAATTACACAGTCTGTGCATGGATCATCTTTGGGCACATACAGTACTGCAGAGTTTCTGTAGGCAGAGAAGTCAAAAGCTCTAACTTTCTGCTATCACTACCCAACTCAGTAATGATGGAGCACAAATAGGAGCATTTCCTGGAAACTCATTTTTCCCTTCAGAATTGTGCCAGTATTTCAGCCTCAATAATTCAGCTCTGGTGTCCTCTGGTTTCACACATGCTGTTATATTGCTCTTCACAGAGAAACTGTGGCACCCAACAAGGAAGCAGAACCTGAGACTCAGAGAAATAGTTGTTTTACTGTTTGATATGCACAGAATCACAGAATGGTTGATGTTGGAAGGGACCTCAGGGGATCATCTAGGCTAACCCCCATGCTAAAGCAGGTTCACCTACAGCAGGTGGCAAAAGATCATGTCCAGATGGATTTTGAGTATATCCAGAGACGAAGGAACCATAACCTCTCTGGGCAGCCTGTTCCAGCGCTCTGTCACCCTCAAAGTAAAAAAATTTCTCCTCATATTCAGATGGAACTTCCTGTGTTCCAGTTTGTGCCTGTTACCCCTTATTGTATTGTTGGGCACCACTGAAAGGAGTCTGGTCCCATCTTCTTGACACCCAGCCTTGAGATATTTATAAACATTGATGAGCTCTCCTCTCAGCCTTCTCTGCTCCAGGCTGAACAGACCCAGCTCTCTCAGCCTGTCCTCATAAGAAAGATGCCCCAGTCCCCTAATTATCTTTGTAGCCCTCCATTGGACTCTCTCCAGTTGTCCAGAACTGGATGCAGTACTCCAGATGCAGCCTCACCAGGGCAGAGCAGAGGGGCAGGATAACCTCCCTTGACCTGCTGGTTACATTCTTCTTTATCACTCCAGGATACCATTGGTCTTCTTGCCCACAAGGGCACGTTGCTGATTCAAGGTTAACTTGTTGTCTACCAAGACTCCCAAGTCTTTCTCCACAGAGCTGCTTTCCAGCAGCTCAGCCCCTAGCCTGTACTGGTGCTGGAGTTATTCCTCCCCAGGTGCAGGGCACTACACTTGCCTTTGTTGAACTTCATCAGGTTCCTCTCCACCCAGTTCTCTGGCCCGTTCAGATCTCACTGAATGGCAGCACAGACTTCTGGTGCATCAGCCACCCCTCCCAGTTTGGTATCATCAGCTGAGGGTGGCCTCAGTCTCTTAATCCAGCTCATTGATGAATAGGTTGAACAAGACTGGACCGAGTACTGACCCCGGTGGAACCGCACTAACTACAGGCCTCCAACCAGACTCTGCACCATTGATCACAACCCTCTTAGCTCTGCCATCCAGCCAGTTCTCAGTCCATCTCACTGTCTGCTCATCCAGCCTGCACTTTCTGAGCTTACCTACGAGGATGTTATGGGAGACAGTGTCAAAAACCTTGCTGAAGTCAAGGCAGACAACATCCACTGCTCTCCCCTTATCTCCCTAACCAGTCATGCCATCATCATCAAATATAATATCACAATATAGCCAGCAAGTCTGCAGATGCTGAGACAGTAGCAGATACTGGCTGGAAATGAAAACTAGTATTACTATATGCCGATATGCAAAAATAAGTGGCTGTGCTCAAGAAGCTTGTATTCCCTTTTTTCAGTATGTGCATTGTTTTACAGACTGTAGCATGTTTTGGAATGGAAGAAGCTTAATACTAATACTTAATACTAATACTAATCTTTGTATAAAACAGTACTTCCTGTATCTGTAAACTGATGTGTTGAGTTCATTATTCAAAGCAAATTAATGGCAACTGAAATAAGATTATGCAAGTATACAGTATCTGTGCTATATCCTAGTCTCATTTACTTGAGGAGTTTCGTCACTATAATTTAGGTATGGTCACCTGAAGGCTATTTTACAGCTTTTATAAATATTTGACCCTATGAATACTTTCCGTCTTTGATCGCAGCATCATGGGATTTGAGCTGATCAGTTTTGCCATAATTTTCTAGACTCTAACTGTTCTGAGCTTTTGAAATATGCACATACCAAGTTTTTGAAGCATGCACACTCCCCAGCACTGAGAATCTCAGACCTAGACTGAATTTTCAGGTGCTGACTTATCCTTATTTTAAGAATACATTCCACAGTTTTTTATGTATCTTTATGTAATTTTTTTAGAAGCTTGATAATATTGTTGGAAAGCCTAAACTGATTAGTATCAACAGGATAATTGGAGTAATAATAAGAAGGTTAAAAAAATCTCTGATAATTATGGTAAACCAGATTTTTTTTTTCTTAGTGTACATTAAGTGATAAGAAGGTCAAGGTAAGTTGTCTTACAAAACAGCACATGAAGGTAGTTGATAGACTGTGTTTTACTGCAGGTTGTGGTTCATACTACACTCTTATTTAAACTGTTATGCAAGTGGTTCATCTTTTTCAATACTCTCTCTTTAATTTATCTTGCTATATATAGGAATTTCCTCCGTGCAGATACTTCCAAGTCTTCAGCATACCCAGAGGAAAGGGGTGGTATTTAGGAGGTCTTTGCCATAACTATTGCAGGCAATCACAAAGTCTAATTAAATAAAAACTGACACTAAAAAGAAAAAAAAAAAGAAAAAAAAAAGAGAAAAAGAGAAAAAGAGAAAGAATACGTTGTTATGTTCTTATATCACCTTGCTCCTCCTGTGCAGTGGTTTCTGCTTTCTGCTCCACAAAGTTCAGGATGTCAATTATGGAGTACAAAACATGCCCAAAGCACACTGACCAACATACACAGATGCCCTGCTCTCAGTTTTGCACAGCTGCAAACCACTGTCCGTGAGGGGCAATGCCATGAAGAATCAGGCTGTGTCCTGCAGTGTCACAGTGCAACTGAACTTTAAACGCATGTGATCTTTAGGCCGAAAAAGGAGCTCTGATTTTCCTTTTTAGATGGGCCTAGTGAAGGAATTAATGCAATTTCTTCAAGAGTATTACACTGGAAAGTGATCAGTCTCCTTCGTGTTAATCCTTGTGAGATCTAACTGGGATTTTTTTAAAGCACAATCATGCCTAACTGCTTTGTGATGGAGACCTCAAGTAAACTGGGCAATCATGAGTGGATTAGGGGGTTCATCCTGAGCAAAGTGGCAGTCAGAGTGTGAGCGTGTAAAAACCTAATGATAGGCTTAGTAGGGTGTTGAAAGACTTTCTGGAACTTTGCATGAGAGTAGAAATGCTAAACCCTGTTTCATGACCAAATATCAATGAGACTGTTATTTACCACCTACATTAATTCCTATTGAAGTTGTTGTTCTTCACTCTCTGTCCTAACCTGTTGTGTACTGTTGCTAGGTACTCTTAAGTGCCTCTTATGTTTCACCCATGGGGAATTGTGGAAGTGATAACTGCAGAACAGCAGTGGTGGCTAATAAAACTCTAATTCTACAATGAGCCCTGCTTTTGCTAGCTTATTACTTTTTCAGAAATTCTTCCTTTGGGATAAAAACTGTTGAGTCAGAAAGGGATAGGGACAAGTGATACAGCTTTAAATATTAAATGAGTATATTCAAGGGATATCACCTACCAAATAAGTCATTCCCTCCCTATGTCTTTTTTTTTTTTTTTTTAAATGACATTCAGAGCTACAAAGAGGGAGAGTTAGGATCTAATATGGACAGATGACCCTGACAATAATAATGTGAAATAATGAAAATAATACTGTTAAAAGTGTCTTTTTTTAAAAAAAATATTACAAATTCTTCAGAAATTCTCTCTCAAATGAGGTTGACACTTAAAGATAGATAGCATTAATCACTGAGAAAACCATAAGTACAAATTGAAATGCTTCAGATGTGTGTCTACAACTTCTGTGTACAAGTCAGTATCTAGATGCTGTTTATTAACCATACTAAAAAAGAATGTAGATCACCTTTTGTGTTTACTGTTATGAAGAATCATGACCAAGTTAATAGAAATAAAAAGAAGGAGCTAGATATGAGAAAAAGACATGTTAAAAGCAGGCACTTCTCTTATTATACATGAGACAAGGCCAGGATGCAGCTGAAAAGAGAAAGCACTTGAAAGGAGAAAATAAAACAGAAAGATAATTTGTATGACAGTTACAAGAATGGAGAACAAAAGATGTGAGTTTACATTTAGAATTAAGCAAAACCACATGCCAACATACAATTCTTTGGAAAGTGAATTTGTACCCTGTAAGAGCTGAAAATGAAGGACTGCTCATCTTAGGAGCGTTTTCCACATTGATTTGTGCATGTCTTGGGTGTTAAGAAGTCAAGATACTAGAGGTCTCAGGCCACTCAACAATATTGCCGGTAACCAGCTAAACCATGGTTAAAAATACCTGTTTGTGGAGCACCCACTGCTACAGACTGATTTGAGTGGGCTCCCACTGGTGACAAGTTGTGTGTATCTTGTCATTTTGTTGCATTAAAAGCTATGCGCCAGCAGCTAACGTTGTATAACTGGAGGAAAGGAAAGCTGTATTCATTCAGAAATGTGGCTGAAACTCCCTGGTATTTCTTTATAACGAAGTGTAGACAGCTTGCTTTTGATTGCAAAAGGCTCAAGGACTTAGGAGACAGATTGACCAGTGAGCCAGGGAAACATTGCACAGTGTTTGACTGCAATCCCAGGGGAATGCTGGAGGGCCTAGACAGATAGCCACGAGACAGACACAAGTCAGTGGGAAAGACTCCGACATGAGAAGACTGATAGCAAGTGCTGTGTGTGGATGCATGCTAATGCAGGAAACTATCTTAATAATTAATGATGGCCATAAAGCACAATGTGGCCCTATTACAGCACAGAAAAAAGTAATTATGCAGGCTCTACTGCAGAATATTGATTGACTGACTTGATGTATAGTTTGGACTTTATCCTTTGAGAAGCGTTTTATATGGTTGTGTTTAAAAACAAAGAGTTATGTTTGTGCTTTTGTCCACCATGGAATTTATAAATTATATAGCCTTCCAAACCCATTAAAAGTCCAGTATTTCCCCTCACTGTGTTATTTGCAAGCATGCTTCTCAATGGCTGTGAGTATACATTCTTTTTCTCCTCATGGGAACAGTCTAGAAATTAGCTTTATATCCCCTGGAATAGTGTGTGCAGTTCATTATCTACATAAGTCCCATTTAGTTTAACTGAGCTCCATTTAAATTTAAACATGTTGTCTTGAAAATTATTTTCTGGAACTGTCCTCAGGGTATCTTGGAAAAGGTTTCATGCTCGAAAAAAATCAGTTCAGTGTTCCTGAAGCTCTGCCTATGGGAAGCTAACACAATATTTAACCATTTTGCAGGGCATATCTCCCTTACTTTTTATACAGTTTTAAGGAACTCCTTTTGTTAAGAGCATGTCAGCACTCGTGATGAACAGGTTGAGTAATACTCTGGTTTGTTTGCTTCAAACTGGAGCAGTGTTAAAACACAGTTTGCTTCAAGGAACTAGGTGGTTTGGCTTCCTCTTTGAACAAAGAGAGAGAATGAAGCTTGTTCTGCTTAGGAACTCTGTACACTGCAGTCTTCACTGTGTACACAGTTTGTGAAGGCACGCCTGAGCCAACATGGACATAAGCAGCCCCAGTGCTGCCGAAATACCATTGAGTGTTGGCTTTGAACTCACAAGAGAGGGAGGTTGTAAGTTAGTATTGTGCTGACCTCCATGTTATAGTGACCACACCTTGCTGGAGTAGAACTTGAGATTGTCCCCAGGAGCTGCCGTCATGCCTGTTGACCACATGAGATACCATTCATGCTTTGTGTCATGGGTTTAAATGAAGCTTCAGGATGTAGGTCCAAAGCTGTCTTCCACCCTTGGTGAAACCTGCAGTGCTTGTATCTTCAAGTGGGTGAATCCAGCCAGTCCAATCTCTCTTTTCCCATGCAGAAGCAAACAGTTTGTACCAGGAACATATCATGCCATGACAGAAAGAAAATAAAAAGAAAGACAGAAGCTGGTTGAAAGTGACTCTGTTGCACAACTATTATTTTAACTAGGCAACTGCTCCCTAAGGATTGTGCTGGGGACCTCTTGGCATGTAGCATGGTGCCCCACTCCTTCCCACCTTTTCCTGGGCTTCCTTTGCATGGAAAATAAAGTATGAGATGGAGACTAGAATTGGGCTAATGTGTGGCCAGCCCTAGTCCCACCATGAGACAACCAAGTCGTATAAATAGCCCTTGGAAGCTAGGAAGCAGATTTTTGTCTGGTAATACAGACTACATTAGTGATACAGAACACAATTATAGACTCCTTTGATTTCCTTTAAAATTAAGTATGAGAAACAAGCAGGTTCAATGATCTTGTCTGAAATACATTTTTGGAGATGCCTGTCTCTTTCACTGAATATAAAAGGAGTTTGAGCAACTGAACTCTCATCATAGGTATAAAGTTAGGTAGGATGATCTAAGGCCAGAACGCCCTTCTGCAGGGCCTGAGCAAGTGCTCTGTCCTTTGACAGTTTCAGGAGTTGGAAGACTTAAAGTGATACGAAAATCACAGATCCCAGGAAAGATCCCGTCATACGTGAGAATTAGGAAGAATGATTCACTCATTAGTTTTTGAAGAGAAGGGAAAAAGGGAAACAGATGCAGTCCTCACTGAAATGGTATATAAATTACATTTTCCAGAGGCTACATAAATAGATACTATTCTAACTTGCTGGTGGTGTACTGCCGTGCAGTCTTTTGAGATGTGAGGCTTTAGCCGGAGGGGACAGGAAATTAATCAATTCTAGATTATGAGTGTCAGTAATTGTTTTTGCTAATACGAATTTGAAATGAAATGTACTGCAAAGAATGTTTCAGTTATGGGAAAGATCAATCCACTCCCAAGGCCTCCATCCTTGTTAATAAGTTGCTTCCTTGCGAATAGCATCTCACTGATCCTTAAAAAATCCAGAAGCTTGTATTTTAAAGACATCGATGCTGCTATAGGCAAGGTGAGTGCAGCCATTAGTTCCTCTTTATGTCAGGGGAGGATCTGGCATCAAAAACCCAGAGGATTCCTAAAATGCTTCGCCAGTGGCTTAAAAACGGAAAATCTTTATTGTGTTCACAGGAGGAGAATCACTAAGTGGGAAACTTCCCCTTCATTAATCTGTCTGATGAATTGGAAAATCAAAGCTGATGAGATTTTTTTTTTTTTTTAAATGCTGTACACTACACACTGCATGCTTGGTTCATGTGTTATACATTCTTCCTGGTAACAATGAAGAGTGAGCTGGGAGACTGCTAAATTGTGATAATGAAACTTTATGGCTTCTTTTTTAGTCATTGGATGTTTTATGTGGTGTCAAAGATGCTTATAAAATGGATGTCTAGCCTTTCTGAAGCAGAGCCAGCCTTTTCAAATCAAAGAGATGCGCTGTTAGTACCAACTATAATTATTAAATTGTAATTACATTGCCTTAAGCTTTAATAACTTTTAAAATATAAAGTGTCAGGAAAGCTACCAACAACAACAATTACTCGTCATATAGCAAAACAGTTTTTAATGCTGAAGTTAGAATACAGAAAGCTGTATCTTCAGCTGATCCACACTTAGGAAAGTACAAAATGCGCAGCTGATCTTCTGCTAATTTACCCTACTTTATTTGAGCTAACACAATGACAAAGGTCACTCAGGTGACTTCAGGCTCTGTTACGTGTTTTAACAGTTTTAAAGCATTTCTTGAGAGAAAACCTCATTGAGGATGTGGAAGAGAACAGAAATGAGCACAAAATGCAACATGTATTTCTCAGAGAAAGACTATCACTCATTACTCTCGCTATTTGTCTGAGAACAGACAGTACCACACAGGAAAATTACTAAAGATGGAGAAATTGTGTCAAGAATAAAAATTATTCCTTTGCAAAGAAGACTGTTTCATTCAGAGCACCTCCAGTTCAATAAGCTTTTGCTGAATTTAGGGGCGAATTCTGGACAGCTCTGCTGAGGTTCGCAGTGGATCTGCCTGGATCTGGAAAAGCAGGAGAACTGGAGTTTACCAGCCCAGCGGCTCTGGGAGCAGTTCATGTGGCAGGAGAATGCAGGGGCTGAAGAACCCATACACATGTGGGAACTGTTCGTTTACTCTGTTTCTTATCAGACTCTTAGCTTTCGCAGGTGGTGGTGAAAGCAACTGCCAAAATGTTATGTTTGCTGTTTCACGTTGCTGGCTTTAACAGATTCTGAGTGTTTGCTGCCAGAACTGCAGAAGGAGAGTTGGATGATGAGGATATACCCCCGTCACCAGTTCTGTTTTGCCCCGTTCTTCTTCTGTCCTGCCTCTCTACAGGCTTTATTACTTGCTGAAGATAGTGTCTTTCTTTTCTGCCCTTTGTCTTGTCTTTCAGTTGCTTAGAGTCATGAACTCCTTTTCCCCTTCCTCAGAGCCTTCTCTGGCTAGTGAATATTGATGATAGGGGTTATAAGTGTCTGGAGAAAGCTTTAAAAGCTGTTCAGTGGGGAGAGGGCAGATGGCTGTGGTAGTGAAGGCAGCAGCAGGTGCTTACCAGTGATTTTCCCCTGTGGTGGAGAACCCCTCGTCTTGTGGTATGGGAACTTCTTGCCATGGCTACAGCTGTATCCATCTGCCAATAAATAAATGCAGGCTACGAGGCCTCTCACTCACTTACACCTTCACTGCCCAGCCAGCTTGCAGAAAGAAGCTGGAATACAGAGCACTGGGATTAGACTGCACCCTGACCCCTCTTCATCAGCAGACATATCTCCACGAGCAGATGAGAACAAGCATTTTCCTACTGCTGTAGTCCAGGAGCTATGTAGTTTTATGAATGTGTGCTGTGCTCAAGCAAATGTTTACTGGCCTGTAGACAGTGTGATCTGTGGGCAGAGTGAATTTGGGTCTGTCTGCTATGTTTCTTTGTAGAATGCTTAACTATAGTCACGTTCATTTGCCTTTTAATTTAGCTAAAAGGGTGAAGAGGAAAACAATAGGAGTTGCTGAAGGCCTGTCTACTTGAAGAATCTCTTTAGCATTAACACCAGTGCATCTCAAGTGAGAGATTAAGTCCAAGAAGTATTTGAGAAGACATACTCAGGGTCAGACAGGTGGTAGCATTCATCATTCATAATGCGATGCATTGAGAGGAGATAGAAATACCGTATTCCACACAACAATTTTGTCTGGTGTATGAAAGGATTCTGTTTCAACATGGGGGAAGCAGAACATCTCTGGACAAATTGAAGTGCCTGAAAGCAGGTGTTCACATAAAATGGAGCTCTGTGTCTTTCCCTGCCCACAAGTAGGAGTCTCCACAGACCAGTGTATCAAGAACGGTGTTAGCAAGGCAATCTACAACTTGGTTTCACAAGTGCAGTATCTGAAAGTGTAGTCAGACTTATTCCTATCTTGGAAGAAAAGATGGGGTTTACTATCTTCCAGGAGGGTGAGCTGCTGAGTGTAATGGATGCCTTCAGACTACTGCTTCCCCGTGTAACATGTGGTACAGCAGCCCCAGTATTGTCTTAGGCAGAGCTTTCCGAGCAAGCAAAAATGCAGAAGATGTTACATTGACAATATATCTAAAATGTCTTTGCATGCATGTCTTTGGTTGTTATTTCTGTCTCTCTTGTTAGCGTCTTAGATTTTCTTCCTTTGGTTAATTAGGATTTGTCAGATTGTTATAGGTGAAGTTGTCTACTGTTTGTGCTCCTTGCAGCCCTACTGGATTATCTTGTCAGATGCATCTTCTTCCCTATCCCCCTCAACAGCCTAAGACAGTTCATCAGGTTTGGACTGAGGCTACTTCCAAAATAGGTTTCTCATGTTGATACTGCCCTGAGAGCAGGACCGTGGAAACATAAGTATGTGTGGCTGTTGGTAGCAATTCATTAGTAATCTATGCTCAATTTGGAGCTCAGTTTAAAGAGTCCAGCATTGTTCTCCCCACAGTTTTACCTAAATTTCTTCAAAGAAATCCCATGTGAGTAGGTAGGTTTCAGCAGAATATATGTGGGACACAGCTGGGCCTGACCTCTAGGACCAGATGAACAGGTTTTCTTTTTGGGGTAAATGATGAGTGGTATGTGCTTTGTGCATCCTAGAAGAACAAACTCATTCTCTTTTTACTGAAACTTTCCCACCCTGTCTACATAACTAAACATTAATTGAATTGGGAATGGACTCAGCTGTCCTCCTTTCCATGGACAGCACCCTAAAAACCAGACTGAGGAATCTAGCTTGGTGTCTTGAGGCCATATGAAACAGTGTCGATAAAAGAGACCAATAAACCCCACTGCAAAGACCCGGTAGCCAGGAGCAAGGACATTTAACTCACATAGGTGTCATGGTTTAAACCCAGCTGGCAACTAGGACCATGCAGCCGCTCACATTCTCTCACCAACCCACATAGGATGGGGGACAGAATCAGAAAGAGAAAAAAGAAAAAACTCGTGGGTTGAGATACGAAGAGATTAACAGGATAGCAAAGGAAGAGAAAATAATAATAATGGAATATACAAAACAAGTGGTGCACAATGCAATTGCTCACTGCCCATGGCACTTATAACCTCTTCGTTCCTGAGCAGTAGTATTTGCCCACTGGCCAACTCCAGTTTATATACTGAGCATGATGTCATATGGTAAGGAACACGTCTTTGGCCACTTTGGGTCAGCTGTCCTGGCTTTGCTCCCTCCCAGCTTCCTGTGCACCTGGTAGAGCATGGGAAACCAAAAAGTCCTTCACTACCTGGCAACAACTAAAACATGAGTGTATTATCAACATTCTTCTCCTACTAAATCCAAAACACAGCAACTAGAAAGAAAATTAACTCTATCCCGGCTAAAACTGGGACAATAGGGGATACCAGACTGGTAGTCCTTCCCCCATTACAGTTTAATTATTTGTGCAGTTTCAACAAAGGGGATTAAGACTGCCATATAAGTTACTTTTGTTGGAGTAGAGTTCCCTTTGATTTTTTTAAAAGGAAATGATGCCAATAGCGTTGATGAATAATCTACTTTCTAATTTCTTTTCAAATTTAAACAATTACCTGAAATGAAATGTTTCCTGTATAGTATGTCGTGGTCTTGGACATATTCTCTCTAACTTTTCTGTCCAGAAGGCAGTCTTGATACTTACTGGCAGGTCTGTGAACTGATGTATGTACTAGAAAGTGATTCAAGTGGCAACCTAAAGATGGCTATCTTGATGAAAAGTTTAATGGTGTCATGCAGTACAATATTGAGATTCTAAATCTAATTCTAAATTAAATAGTCCAGTTACAGATATTGTGTATTTGTAGTACCTAAATATTGTAGTAACTTTAGATTGTTCCCAAATAAATGCAGATTTTAAAACTCAGATTAGTGTACATATAGCTAGTACAGGGGTTTTTGTGCGTGTGTGTGTGTTTGGTGTTTGTTTTTTTTTTTAATTAAAAATCTAGTTGGAGAAGGAATCAATATTTCTTTCTAGTGTTGTTTGGAGAGGAGCTATCAAATGTTTTCTAGTTTAAACCAAACCTCACCAAGTTCTGGTCAGAAGTCCAGCCCAGTAATTTTTCTACAGCAATCTACCATTATTCCTGAAAATATTAAGCTAATCTCTGTTATTTCTCTTCTGTGCTAGGAAACATCTCAGGAGAAATATCCTTTGTGTCTCCATGAGAGAAAAAATACAAACTAGCCAGGTTCCCTCTATCCAGAAATGATCCAAAGTTCCTAAGTATTAATCATTGTAGGGCAAACTTCAGCAAAGGTTACTGTATCCTTTCTTACAAAGGGCTTTCATTTCTTATCTTGATTTTATGCAGGGATGAGTAAAGATAGTGCCAAATACATTTAGTTTTCAAGTAAACTGACACAGTAAAGCTGTGTTTAGGACTTGGTTAAAGAGGGTATTTCATCCGAATTGAGCGTGTGTGTTATCAGAGATGTCAAACTGTTACTGGCTACTTCAGTCAGACTTATTGAAGCCAGACTGAGCAAGTTTATTGATGAGGAAAGTTCCCTCTCAATAAATATGTAAATGTATGTGTGTAGTTGAAGAAGATGGGAAGAGATAGTCTCTAAACTAACAGATGGTTGATTTTTAGAGGCAGCAGTTCCAACTCAAGCCCAGGACTGCTCCAGTTGGGGGATTGGACTAGATGATCTTTCAAGGTCCCTTCCAATCCCTAAAATTCTGTGATTCTGTGTGTGAAATGGCCCCAAGTTGCACCAGGGGCAGCAAAAACTTCTTCATGGAAAGGGTTGTCAGGCATTGGAACAGGCTGCCCAGGGAAGTGGTTGAGTCACCATCCCTGGAGGTGTTTAGAAGATCTGTAGATGTTGTGCTTAGAGACATAGTTTAGCAGTGGATCTGGCAGTACTAGGTTAATGGTTGGACTCAATTATCTCAAAGGTCTTTCCCAACCAGACAATTCTATGTCAATGTTTTCCTTTTGACTAGCACACTAGAGGGTTTGTGTGCTTTAACCTTTACCTGGTCTGACTTTATGGCTGTGCATGTCCTAATACTGTTAGTGGAAAGAAGCACTGCTAATGGTCTCTGTCAGCATATTTGCACTGGAGAAACAGGCAAGCTAGCTGTAATTAAGACAGAGTAGTAGCAGAAGCAGTCTAACTGTGGTTGTAAAGAAACTCCATGCTTTCGTGGGAACAGTGCTTCCATCAGGCTGTCCTGCTGGTTCAGAAATAGCTTTTATGATTTGCTCCACGAGTGCTTCCCACCTGGGGATCCAAAGATGCTCCTTGAGACATAGATTGTCATCCATGAAATGACAGTAATTGTGTTCTTAACATAAATGTGCATTTCTCTACAAAGCAATGAGAGGAAATAAAAGAAGTGAATGAACACTCATAGTTTGCTCTAGTTTTTACTTGATTATAAAGGAATAATTGCAATACTACAGTGAATTGCTGTGGCAGAAGATGGGCAGTGATTTCTCAGGTTGAAGGAGGTTGAGAAAAACTGTTCACTTACATGTGGTTGCAAATAACTTGTATAATATAACCTCCCAGAAGGAAAATTTATTTTTAAACCTAGCTGTGTGAGCGGAGAGCAGCTGGGTAGTGGAAAAGACCTTTTTATACAGTTTATAACAACGAAGAACACTACTTGGAAAACTTTTAAGAGGTTTTATTTTTGTGTTAAGGACCATACAAAACTAAACGCAGAGTGGCAGGTTGGAGCGGGAACAGTTACACTTTGTGAGCCATTTCTGGTTGTTCTCAGTCCTTTTATCATTCTACACTGAGCTGCCAGCTGCTGTGGCATTGAACTATCATTTCCTGGACTTCAGATTTGTTGGAAAGGTAGCCATTCCTTTGAGGGAGAGTAGGATTTATGCCAATAGTTCAGAAACGACCACAGAAAATCTCTGCCTACCTCAATCTAATTTGCTGCCATGGCTAATTTCTCTAGCTGTTTTTTTAATGGGGTGTTTGAATAGTGGGGAAACAAAATTGACTTGCATTTACAGGTTGCATCATCTCTGCTGAATATCAGGAATCCCCAAGGCTCTGGCAGTGCTCTCAGTGAAACAGCAGGCTTTGCTGAATGGCTTGCATTTCTCCTGCGATGAATTCTCCTTTAGCTTTTTCTGCTTGTCTTTTTCCTTTTGCTCATCTAGTAAACTAAACTAACATTGTTTACCTCCTTCAGGTCTTTTTCATTTTAGATTTTCCCCTGCTATTAGTAATCTGTGTCAAGAGAAAACTGAAGCAGGTTTACAGCATTGCTTGTGCGAAAGTTGCCTATGTAAAAAAGAAAGATCTGACTTCCTGATTCGTTGACAGCGTTATGGAAATTTGCCTGTTGAGGAGGTTACTTGCAAGGCTTTTTGTTGTATGAATCTCTTTGCACCTTCTCTCTTAGCTTTAACCTGAATATGTCTTCTGGTAGTGTATCATGTGGGTTAGTGCAGCCCATTGCAGAATACGTCACACATTAAATCCAGAACACAGTGATATTTAGGCATGCTTGTGCAGATCCTGCAAAAAGATGAGGTCTAAGCAGCTTAGTGTTTTTAATTTGGAGACAGTATGGCATTTCTATTTATTGGTTATCTGTTGTCAAATTTTAAAAGCAGAGAGCTTTTCCTTTAAATGTAAACTTTAAGTAATGAACTCTGGGAAGCTGAAATGTAAGATTTTCCATGGTGGATCAGACTATTTTGCCATTGTCCCTAGTATTCTAGCACTGACAGTGGCCAGAAATGTAAAGTAGAAAAGAGGGAACATAACTTATAACCTTTTTAAAGTAGCTTTATGGTGACCTGCAAAAACAGTTTTGGCTTATCCCTGAAGCTTCCAGGCATCATAATAATAACAGCTTTTAAAGATAATATGATTTTTCTTTTCATTTCATGAAATTCAAATGTATAAAAACTTTCCCCTTTGCACCCATCCATGCCATTAATCTTACTCCTAGTATGGACTTGTTGGTGTAATGTTTTTGCCTACATGTTTAGGCAGAGGTTATGAGAAAGTGATAGCACAGAAATGGCGCTAGGCTTGATGACTCCTACATTTAGTACAAAACTAGGATGCTCGAAATACACAGACAGAAAAACTTTGTCCAAGTCAGGATATTTGAGATTGTGCAGGGTACCTGATAACCGGCATGTATCCTTCATGATGTTAAAATGGAGTTAATGCAGCTCGTATTTTATAGTTCTGGCGAATGGTCTCTGTCCTTGCTGTGTTCAGGCTTTCAGTTCTCTCCCTGGTGTACCAGTAGTAGGAAGGAAGGAGCTGTCTGGAAATTCCTGCAGAGCCTGGTCACAGTGTGTTTGGTTCAGATGACATTGAGCCGTGTAAACACATGGACATGGGTTTTTTGTCTTCCCTTTGTTTTGTTTTGGTTTTGGTTTTGTTTTTTTTTTTTTTTTTTTCTTTTTCTTTTTCTTCCCTGCATGTTTCTCAAAAGGAGGTTCAGTGAGTTTCCTCCACACACTCTTGTTAACTTTAGAAGTTCAGAGTGAGAGGCCTTGATAAAGCCTCTGTTCAAGGTCCTGGCAATAGCAAAATCGTGGGTGGCCAGCAGTACTGTATTCATGGTCTTAGCTGGAGGGGTAGACACAACTGTGGATGAATGATGGGTAGAATTATTGACAGGAAGAGGTTCTCCAGGGCACTGAACCACAGCAGGGCAGCTACCTCTTTGTATAAACTTTCCTTTCCATCTTTTGAGTTCTCTATTGCTATTACGTGCTTGAAGACGTCTGCCCCATCCCCGTGATCTCAATGGAGGGCTCCTAAACCTAGGAGTGTACGTGCTGTTCTTGCAAAAGAAATAGAATTTATTACTATTTGCATCACTTTTTAGTTCGTATGTACATTTTTAGTGTGCTGTGCAAAACTATCCGATTATTTCATAATCAATTAACATTGCTAGGTTTCTTGCGTTAAACTGAGGAGCCTACACTACGTGATTTCAGCCTAATGAATCCCATAACATTCTGTGCCCTGAACCGAAAGTTTCTCTTACCCTGCTTCGCCCTGAATTCCTGTGGCCCCTGATGTCGATGACAGAATGTCAATTTGGAATAAAGAGATAGCACAAAATATATGGAAATTGGAGGAGGTGATGGATCAAAGGGCATGACAGCCTTATATTTCTGTACTTACTGAAAAAGGAAGTAACAAGGCAAACCAAAAATCCTCAGTGCTTGAAAGGTTAAAATTGAAAACTGCACAGCGTGGAAGGGTGGTATTGCAGTCTAGTGATGCTCGGGGTAGGCAGTATCGAATGCTGTAGGAAATAGGAAGTCCACAGCAGATGCTGGAGTTCTGTCAAGCTCTACTGCTTTCTTGCTGAGGTGGGTGAGTTGGAGGATGGCAGCTGAGGTTTCCTGCAAAGCGATTCTACTTATGGCTGCAGCTGGCAATGTCATAGTGCCAAAGATAATAAAAGATTTAATCCAGAGGATGGTTTGGCACAGTAAAAAATGAGTGCAAAACTGGCCTGAATAAATTGAGACAGAAAAAGGTTCTAGCAACTAGTGGTGTTGGGTTCTGGAGCAAGCCAGCCACTCAAGGGAGGTGATTGTCCTGCTCTGCTCTGCACTGGCGCAGCCTCACCTGGAGCACTGTGGGCAGTTCTGGGTGACACAGGATATTGAGCTACTGGAGAGTGTCCAGAAGAGGGCTACGAAGTTGGTGAAGGGTTTGGAGGGGAAGCTGTGAGAGGAGTGGCTAAAGTCACTGGGTTTGTTCAGACTGGAGGAGACTGAGGGGAGACCTCATGGCAGCTACAGCTTCCTCGCAAGAGGAGGAAGAAAGGGCAGGCGCTGATCTCTTCTCTCTGGTGACCAATGACAGGACCTGAGGGAACGGCAGTAAGGTTGGACACTAGGAAAATATTCTTCCCCCAGAGGGTGGTGGACACTGGAACAGGCTCCACAGGGAGGTGTCACGGCCCCAAGCCTGACAGTGTTCAAGAAGAGACTGGACAAGGCCCTCAGACACACGGTGTGAACTGTGGGGTTATCCTGTGCAGGGACAGGAGTTGGACTTGCTGATCTTTGTGGGTCCCTTCCAACTCAGGACATCCTATGATTCTATGAACTCTTAAGCTGAGGCACTGAGGAGGGGAAAAGGGGATGTCAGTGTTTCTAAGTGGGTGTTGCTGCCATTTGATGGATACTGTAAGGTATTAACAATGGGGTTAGTAAGGTACAAGGCTCTGAGGGAGGGGCTGGATTCCCAACCTATCTCCCGTGTTCTCATCTGTTTTTCTAGTTCTGAACCTTTCTCAGTCATTATGACAGTAATTTTCAACAGAGCAAGATGCCTGAATTGTGGACCACCCTCCATGTCTTTGTTTAAGGCATCCAATGCTGTAACAATATAATGCCAAGACACCCTAATAAGCTAAATAAACTTTTTCCCGTCCAACTCTGAGTCACAATGGTCAATTCTGCTGTTTAATGAATATTGGAACAAGACCATTTTCTTTCTGTCTTCTTACCCAGCTTTCCTGACAGTCAGGGAAAAGAGGTCTGACTGGCCAAAACAAGGGCTTGTGTCTGACGTTTATTGTGATAAAATGTGACATTCTGAAATTTGACATTCAGATCTTGTAGAAATGCAAAACTATATGGATCTGGCCACCCTGGTGACTCAAAGTATAAGTGAATATGCCCACACTTGGATATGTTGTTAACATCCTCTGTAAAAATTCAGCTTTTACCATTATTTCATATATTCTTGTATTTCTAAAATACTTTTTTTTTTTGGTTGTAAAGAAAAAAAGTTGTCTGTATCCTTAGTCTCTTAGAGAAGTCGCACCCATTTTAAGTCACTTTTTTCTAAGCCAGGGAGACTCAGTGGCCTCCAGTATGGCATTAAAATGCTGTACTTTCAGATAAAGAGCAAGTCTTCTATCAGCTCAGTAAATTCGGTGTTCAACAATAGCTCTTTTTTGGAACGACAATGAAATATGCCTACTGTGTCTGAAAAATGGGTTATTTTAGTTCCAAATTGCCACTTGCCTCCTACTCAGTATTCTGACACTTGGGATTATTTCTGCTTCATCCTTGAAAGCTTTCCCAGTACATATTAAGCAAGCTGAAACTCATAACCAAAGTCCTGTCCTTGGATGACTTTCTTCTCTCATTTAAAAAAGTCAAACAAAAAAAACGCAATGAAATTTGTTCCTCTTTCCTGACCAACGTCTAAGTAGCTAACTCTTTAATAAGTCATCAGACTTTTCAACTGATAGTTTAGCAATTAGATTTGTCTTTCCCCACCTTTTTTTTTACACATGGAGTATAACTGATCTATGCTAAAAGGTTAAACCTTTTATTTTGAGTTATATCACTCCATAGTGTAAGTCAGGTCACATTAATACCAGTTAATGCGAAAGTCCAGCTGCTTTAATGCGTGTACTTCTGGCAGTGTTATGACAAATAAGTTTGTAAGTTTGTCATTCAGGCAGTATGCCATATAATGTTTGTTTGTTTGTTTGTTTGTTTTTGTTGTGGTTTTGGGTGGTTTTTTTGTTCGCAGTTTTATTTTGTTGTTGTTATTGTTGTTGTTGTTTTAATCTCTGGATTTGTGCCTGTACACAGACTTTTGTTTTCTCATCCAGTTTAAAACATGGTTTTGCCTTTCATCTCTTTGTGACTTTCCAGGAAGGGTTTTCAGAGCTGTTGTTACCTCAGTGCTTTAGGTCTGGTGCCTCAAGCCAAGACAATCTTACTGCTTCCCATATAAGAACAGAGATGGGAGAGTTTTAGACATGAGAGCAAAATCCCATTTTATTTTTTGTCTAGCCTGTCCATTTGTTTTCACAGGTCCTTGCAGCTGACTACTCTGCTATCAGGACTATAAAACTTTATTGTAACTCTGAATTTAGAGAAGCTCAGACATACTGGAAGAATTTCATTTGCAGTCATATGAAGACACTTAAAAAAACATTTTTCAGAACAGCTATTTAGTTTTCTCTCAGATAGTGCTGCTGGTCTAGAGGAGAACACAGAGGAGGCTGTCTCAATCTGACATAACAGATAAAGCTCTTCCCAAGCATTAAAATCTTTCAAAATCTTAACATTTCAACATTAAGAAAGTGTTTAAAAATAGGCATACATCTATTTTTTCATGCTGCCCTCTCAAACTGTGAGTGAAACAGTCTCCTAAACATTAATATGCAAATTCTCAGAGTAATACAGCTGGGAAGAGACAAGGAGGAGAGAAGAGTCCTATTCCTGCCTCTACAGAATTTGAAGATTTCTCAGACTTAGATAAAAATAGAAACCATTAGTTAGTGTTTAGGAGTTTCTTTTTTCAGACTGGACTTGCAGGAGAGTGTAAAAGGTTTACGGAGACACTTCTCACTGAAATTCAGTGTGAAATGACATAACCATATTTTTAACCTCTTCTCCAAAACTCAGCTTTAGGCCTCTCCTCTCCTCTCCTCTCCTCTCCTCTCCTCTCCTCTCCTCTCCTCTCCTCTCCTCTCCTCTCCTCTCCTCTCCTC
>VWYH01003979.1:227465-256721 GCA_013399365.1 Pampusana beccarii
CCCTCCCCCCCCCCCCTTTTACCCCCCCCCTTCTTCTTCTCCCCCTTTTCCTCCCCCCTCCTGCTTTTTTTTTTTTTTTTTAAGAGACTGTGTTTTGCTACATTTTTGTGATTTATGTTCCCTCTCTGTACATGTGTGGAAAGGAAGGGAGATCACCTGGGAGGATGCATAACTCGTTTTCTCACAGCTGCTTCATTTCCCTTGCTTAAAACTGTTTGCCTGGGCTGCTCTTTCTTACCATGTGTTTATCATCTGAAGTAAATTTCATACCAATCATTTTTGTCTAAAGTAAAGGTTCTGAAGAAATATGCAGAAGTTTAACACAATTACTACTCTCTTGCACTTTAGATAACACCTCTGAGGAAACCAGCCTGGGAAGCCTCTGTATTTGATTGAGAGGCTGGGTTCCTTTTACTATTCCCTGACTTTCATTTCAAGCAGTAAATGTCTCCCTGGAAGCGGACTACAAGAGCCAAGATTCCCTATGGCAGAGACAGACAACTTCATATGCTTGGATAATTCAGGTTTCTAAGCTGACTGTTGTTTTCCTCTTCACCCAGTTGGCATAAAGAGTGAAAACATTTTCAAGATGAAATCCTGCTCTTATTTGAAGGCCACTAAGAAGCCCCATTGCCTTTAGCTGAGCTAAGATACCTCTCTAAGCATTTGAAATCATTTACTCTCTTTCTGATATTTTCAAGCAGGAGAACATAACAGTCCTTAAAAATGTACCACAGGACTAGAAAATGGTCTAGGAGCAATTCAGTCCTGGCGAGGCAGGTGTTGATGTTCCAGCTCTACCACAAGCAGAGTCTGAGAGGGCTTTTTAACTCACAGTGAGTGTTGAGCACTGGACTACTTTACAGCCTGTTGTGAGTAATAGCTAGTCAAATAGTAATTTGTCTCTTAAAAAATGTTAGTTCAATTGAAACAGTGATATGACTGCTAACAACACGCAGAGCAGTGTATATGGTCCTCTGCTGTACTCACCTACTCTAACCACCAGTCATTTGTATCTGCCTTCCTCTGTCACAAGATGCTGAGATTAGGACCAGCCATGTGGTGTGCCTTAGGGTTCGGTACAGTGGTCTCTCATAACAGGGCTACTGCCTTGCTGTTCCTTGCAGATATTTTTGCTATGGAGTAGTGGGGACTTGGAGACAAGGTCTGAATAGTGCACAGTCACGAGATGATATCCTGGTCCTGCAGCAAAGATTCTTGGCAAAGAAAGATAGCTGCTGTGGGTGATAGATCTTTGAGAACAGGCTCTGAGAAAAAAGAAGTGGTTGGCAGAAATTATATTTAAAGTAGGGGTTTTGCTGCTCTCTACCTTACTATGAATCCTGTTATAGCCTAAAAAATCCAGACAGTGCCTGTAGCTGTTATTTCCCAAAGGCCCTAGCAATTCTAGCCTTCTGTGCACAGGATTCAAATTAAACAAGAAAGATCACAGGTTGTGAAAAAATTCTAGTGTGGGTGGAAACTATTGTTGTGTACCTTTTGGAGTCATATTGACATTTTTCCTTAATTAACAAAAGATTAATATGAGAAGTGTGTTGCTTTCAGGGACTAAATAATTGAGAGATTTTCTGCAAGAATTAAAGATATTTTCTGCTTTAACCAATTATGTCGTTGGTGCAGAGATAACACGCTTGTTGCAGAGAACTGGAATTGAGAGAGCATGTGTGTTTCCATGCTCATGGTTGTGACCTGAACTCAAATCAGACAAAGGAGGCTGATTCTACTACTGCAGGTTTTCTTATGGAGTTTTATTGGGCTGCAAGTCTGCATATGCTTCACATGCTGTTCTTCTTGGTTGGAAGGACAGTAATGGATGGAGGTCAGGGAGTTCAGTCAGTAAGTCCTTTGTGAAAGTGCAGCTCATTAAGCTTAGAAAGAGTAGGGGAGTTCCAGGCATGACAGTTTCTGACAGCCCCACTTGTGTTTGTCACATCAAGAGCACTGGACGTGTTCACTGTTGAACTTTCAATAGCAGCTAATTCAGTGCCGAATCAGTCACTAAAGCTTTCAGAGCAGTTGGGCCTCTGGAAAGGAGGAAGCTGAGGAGAGAAGGACCCTGAAAAATAAAACATAGGAGGAGGGAATTCTCCGTGTCTATGCCCTGGCAGAATTAAGATTTCACTCTGTGTGTGGCAGTTTGAAATGAAGCAGACTACAGCAGCTCCTTTTCTTGAAAACTCATCACAGTGAATCTCTACCATGTGCTTAAGACTTACTGTTCTCACTGGAAATGAAGCATCAAGGAAGGTCAAAAAATCTGCTTGCAGAGAAGTGTTCTAATTAGTCACCTTCTGCATCCCCAGGGCACTACTGTTGCAATGACATTGAGGCAGGAGTCAAGTCTGACCAGCAGCATCTTGATCCATCTGGTTTCATATGGCTGGTTCTGCTTCATTTATTTTGACTCCTCTGCATTCCATCTGACTTCCAAATTTGTCTTTGGCTCTGCCTATCCAAGCGCATGTCTAGACATGCGAGTGTGCTCTGGTAATGATGCATACTTTTCCTTGGCAATGATGTAATTTTTCTCATCGGTCCTAGTTTTGGTGTTGAATTTAGTACTAGCAATCATTCAGATGAAGCATCGATAACATCTGCTCATCCTCTTTTTTCCTAGTCTTCTCTCTCTTTCCAAGGACCATCTGTTTCAGAATACTTGCACTCTTCTGAAATGGCCATTTTCCCTTAGTTTTTGTTTCAGAGGTTTATTCCTGTCTTTCCATCAAGTTCTGTAAAGCTACATGTTATTCTAGTTCTGATGACTGTCTACCAGATTTGGATCTTTCCAGAACGTCATGTTCTTGTGGTTCTGTTGTGCCTTAATTCTCTTCCAGTGTCTTTCCTCTACTTAGCCTTTTTTACACTCTCTGCTCCCAGAAACTCTGTTCAACACCATTCTTGAGATAACTGATCATAATGTTTTAGTTTAACAGTGACACTTGCAAAGTCTATATGGTGTCAGATCTCCCCAGGGTAAAGTGTAAACTATGTTATGCTGCTATATTCAGTGAACTACAGTGGTGTTTTGTTTATTTTTTCCAATTTTCCTATCTTAAACTAAACACATTTTGTCTAATTACTACTAAAAGAATTAATGCCATTCCACAGAATGTAGAGGCTTTTTGAAAAAAAAAGAAAATAAATCTGTTCTTCAGAAATATTTTCAGAACTGCCTAAGTGACTGTTGAAATTTGCTAGACATGTTCTCGTAATATAACCTTGATTAAGCCAAGATATGATACTTAAAAAAGGTAATTTACCAGGAAGTTAGTTTTTCCTGCTAAAAGTTGTGTGTTAAAGGCTCTTCATTTACCCATGAATCTTTTGATAGAGAGAAAAGCATGTATTATCTGTTTCACATTTCACATTGGTTTTGCCCGTTAGAGAGAAACTATGCTTCATACCCAAACAGCACATCTGGAAATTGGGAGAATTAGGGCTCCCTCTCAGTATAGCCTGAAATCCGCTTTGTGATCTTCGGCTTGATGTGTACCAAGTGTTCAAAGGTTTTATTTCATAAACACTTGTAGATTCTAAAGTGGAAAATCCTGAATGAAGCTTATGGCTAGTGATGTCCAACATAAAGATACTGCAATTCTACATCAGTGGTTTTTTTTTTTTTTTTTTCAGCTGTTCATGTGGGTAATGTCCTGGTTACATCCCAGTGCAAAATCCTGTCTGGTTCATTTCAGTTGGAATAAATTCCATGAGTTTAGACACACAGAGGAAGTATTCACAGTGTTCTTCTTCAGCAATTCATTCAGGTCATTAAGTTATGAGACTGGTCTCCTTAAACTCCCTTCATAATCAATCAGCAGAGTGGGAGGTTCATCCAGGTGACAACTGACAACAGGAGCTTGACTAACGTGTCCATGGCTGTATCTGTGCTGATAAAAAGGGGGAGGTAGAATAGATTGCACCCACAATGCTTATGGCAGATTTTTTCTAGGCCCCTTTTCATAGCATTGGGCATAGCTGGATTTTCTTCTGGCCAGCATAAAATGGCTAGATGGTCTTAAGACATAAGAATTTTTCCTCTCCAGTTCAAATTCCCTTAAGTACTCTGATAGGCTGACTGACTCCCATACTGGTGCTTTCATAGGCATGTGGTGCTTGTTGGCGAACCAAACTGTTACGATATACTATGCATACTGTCCAGCCAGAGTGGTCCCTGACTAGAGTGAACCAACACTGGACTGCAACTTGGAGAGGTCTAGTAAGCTCACTCCAGAACAAGCTTGGGAGAAAACTGAAATACGTGAAACAAGAAGGAGCGGAACACTAGGGTGCAGAAGTGGATTTTTTTGTTTGTTCGTTTCCCTTCAGGGAATACAACTGAATTAAGCTGTGATCTTTCTACTGTTCCTAAGCCATGCCAAAGTCACCACCCCCTCTGGCTCTTTTCCTTTGGTTTTCCACCAGAGTCCAGCTCTGAGGTACAGTGTTGCCCTGTTCTGGGTGGAATGATTAATGTAGAAAAATTGCGAAATAGTGAGGAAGACAGATGGAAACATTACAGGATGCATTTTATGTAGCTAAACCAAGGATTTGTTTGCTGATTGCCAGCTCCCCTCTCTCTGGACTCTTGGCTCTGTCTCACCTCTCTTCCCATCTGGCCATATCCTGATTTCCCTCTGGAGCTGCCAAGTTTCAGCCTAAGACGAAACTGAGACTTGAAGCTGTTTAACATTTCCAGGCTGCCATGTGCAGTTGTATTGGTGGGAGTAGGCTCTCTGTGGGTTAACCTGCTAGAAAGTTAATCACCTCTTTCCTCCGTCTTCCTCATACATCTTTCTCAGAAGTGGTGCCTTGCTATGCAGTGCCAGGGCTTGCATGACACTCCACAGTGAAGGCTTTATACCAAGTAGCACAGAGGCAGTAGCATCTACAAACACATAATGTCAGTTCTGAGCATGGATGTGATTATAATGACCAATCCTAAATACCTGTTTGCTCTTTACATATACTGTATTTCTTGACTGTTACAACCATGATGGAGAGCACTCTGTTATGCTAGGCAGGGAATGAAAATGGTTCCTGCCATTGGGAACTTACAATCAAAGTACAAGACAGAAGACAAGAAGTAGCTGTTGCAAGCGGATAGCGAAAATACATCCCAAAACTAAACATGTGCATTTGAATGTATTTCTTTCTCCTCTTCCTTTTTTAACCAAGACTGCCAGTGGAAGTGCGAAGCAGTCCCAGCTTCGGGTTGTTACAGTGCTTCCGAGTTCCTTTAGGTAGCTGTGTTATTTGTATTATTTTAAAAAGCTGGTTTGAACAGTACCATAGCAGGAACTTTGTTGTTCTTCACAGTGTAACTTTGGAGAAGGGAAAAAATGGGTATGGAAAAGCCAAGTAGGTCTAAGCACTTTTGGAAACCCAGACAGGTTTTTTTTTAATAGTGGTTCAGTAGCTTCTTGACTCTTCAGTGTTCCAAGCTTCAACTGCAGTATCATAACAGCAAATAAAGATTGGACTGAATTATTTGTTTTGCTCTGTCCCCTCTCCTCCTCCAGAATTTAACTACTCGTACATTGCCCCTATCCTGCTCTTTTTCTTTCCCTTTCCCCTTCTCTCCCCTTCCATTCTTTTTAGATCTAGTTTTAAAGTGCTATTTTCATCAAAATAGATGTGGAAAGCAGAGTGCTTTTCCTCTCCGTAATCATAATGATATAAGAGTTATTGACATGGATCCCCCTCACTCTCTATAGTTTGCTTAACTGCGTTTTGCGTGAAATACGTGAGTAAACATTCAGTGGGTCAGAGAGAGCTTCTATCACTTCATCCCTCTGCCGGAGTCACACTGTATCTATTCAGCAAAGGGTAGGTCAAACGGAAGAAATTACATCTCACTTTATGTAGAAAAACAATAAACTATTTACGAATATCAACCTGTGATAAATGATGTAAATTTAATTAAAAGACATCCTGCCTTTCTGAATAGCTTAGATGTGAACACTAGCATGTTACAGGTCAGATGGAGCCCTCAGGTGAATTAAGACTATATTTGTGTGCAGCTTTGAAGGGAAAGTATGTTACCACCTTTTCATAGAGGCAGAAAGTGAGAACATGGAGTCTATGTTCTCTGCCTGCAAGCCACATTACTACGTTTGCGTCAGAGCTGGGAAGTTTCAATGTTTCTCACTCCTGCTATTGTATTTTAGCCACAGGATCATCCTCTTTTCCTTGTTGGTATTATGCCCTTAGATGCAGCAATGCTAATGTGAAACAGTGTCTCTAATTCTGAATCTTCCTAGATCCTCCTTCATGCCCTAGACTAGGTCACAAGTCCTGCGTCGAACTCTCAAAGGTTCTAAGACCTTAGCCAGCTTGATCAATGATGCAAAGAAAATTTATCTGTCTGTGTGGCTTAACTGTTGTGGAATGGTTTTCCTTCTTTTCCTGCTGCATTGCTTGTTTGTTTACAATTAATTTTCTGTCTCATGTAAAGTAATGATTCATGCTTTATACTATATCAGAGCAGGAAAACTTAAATTTGTGTAAAATTAACAATGACCTCATTTTCTTTTAGTTCTCTTGCATGCCTTTCTGTTCCACAGGCATAGCATAAGCTTGTTTTTGGGAGCAGAGGAGAAACGGATTTTATTTAGCTGGCTGACTCAAGGTACTGCATGAAGCCCTCTGATGCCACCATGTTCAGTTTCCCATTCTTATGGGGGAAAGTCTCTGGAGGAGGAGCAGAGGATCGCAATTTGCAGAAGACTTGCCTCCACAATTTACTTTTACACTTTTGGCTGGTGGACAGGTGATGTACATCACTGTCACAGTGCAGCTCCTGGAGCTTATTTGTTTGAAGGCCTTTTTTACTCCAGCAGCTCTGCATCTGGGTGGCTGTAGGATCTAATTCGTTGTAAATTGTCTTCATTCCTCTAAGGAACATTTTGTAAGAAGAAAATATTTTCACAGTGGGAATGATTCAAGACAACAATAACAACAATGCTTTTTCTTCATAGGACACCCCAAGGCAGTTTCAGAGATACAGTGAATCCAGGACATACCAGGAAACCTGCTGTCGCCTCTGTGTGACTGCCTTGGAAACCTCAGGTATTTGGTATGATACCTAGCTCAGGAGAAAAGAAAGAGGGCAAACTTACCAGCTGTGCCAAAGTTGGAGTGGAACCTCCTGGACTGTAAAGATTTGTAAATTGGGTGATTCCCACATTGAAGAGGAGCTGGTCCATGCTGAGTTGAATAAGACACAGCTTTTCCTGCTATTTTCTCATGTAGCAAGTTAAAGAAACAGAAAAATTCAATGAAGTAGAAATTATGTTTTTCGAAAGACTGAAACAAGTTAAGGTTTAAAATGAGATAATATGATTTATATGAGATGTTTTGACATGTTTTTTAATACAATTGATACCTACCTCCAGCAGATAAGCACATTCATATTTTAGCTTGGAGACTTTAGTCCATTCACAGTGTGCATTAGCAGCTTTTAAATCATGTACTTTCATATTGTTATTATTGCTTAAATGGGCTTTTTCCAGGGAAGTTTTGTCGATATTTTTCTGAGATAGAACTAATTCAATAAAGTTTACCCCTCTGGCTTATGGTTGAAGAAAATCATCAAGAAAGGCACAGGCAAAGGTTGGCATAAACAGGAATAATTTCGAAGGAAAAAGCGATGTGCCTTTATGAGAACAATAATAGACAGACTGATGGATGAAAGCATAGTGGTGGTTTAGTCAGGTTCTTTTGGGTACTAGAGAAGAGTGAAGGCTCAATCTGTTGTTAGTTAGATCCAGCTGCCTATTGCCCACGTGCCTCTTCTAGCAGTTGAGAGTTACTAGGACATTACATTACTTCAGCCTATGCCCAACTTACATAACATTGCTTTGAAGGCTGCCAGAAATCTGTTGGGGAAAACATTCTTCGGCATCCAAGAATATCCTTCAAAAGGAGTCATTTTTTGAAGGAGACAACCTTCCCAGCTGCCTCGTATTGCTATTTTGGTTTCTTGGTACCATTTGCTGAACAACTGTATATGTTGCTATTCCTGTCACCCTGTGGGTGCAGTTTTACCAGGGCTGACAAGAGGGCTGATAAAAGGAGTGGAGGTCCCTTGGCCAGGCACATGATGTAGGATCATCGTCACAGTTTCTGATGTCACCTCAGGTTTGTGGCTTTTCCAGGTCACTTCTTGCTTGGTCTCAGCCTTCTCCTTTAGGCAGGAGACAGCAGACTCACTCCTTTGTGACGGGTGGGCCTCCTGAAAGGAGTCCTTCGTAGCTCTGCTGTATTGTGAGCTCTCTGGGATCAGAAAAGTGGACAGAGGGTTGTTTCACGTTTGTATATTACCAGTTACACTCTCAGATCTTCCTTAAGATCCTTGAACCCTTAGAAAAAAAAAAAAAAAGAAGGAAAAAAAAGGAGAGAGGCATTAGGGAGAAAGGAGGATGGTGACAAGAAAAGTCAGAAAAGGAGAAGATTCTTGTGCCGGTAGAGTATGCTGACCCACTTTTACTGGGCTCTGCAGGTAGGGAAACAATAGGTTGGGGCAAAGGGAAGGTGAGGTGGTCTCACCTAGTATGAAAAAAACACTTTGCTACCTGTGAGTAAAATGGTATGTAGTAGAGATTTATTAATATGTGTATTAAAATATACACTACTTCAATAATTACATGTTCACTAATAGCTCTGGAACAAACATCAGGGCAGTGGACAGGAGCATTATTCATTCTGAATGTAGATATGAGAATTGTTTTTAACAGATATAGTATATTTCCCCACGCTCAAATGCAGCTGCACTTTACATGAGTTCTGGAAAAAATGTATTTTTATAATCTACTAAAAAAAGTATTTGTGAAAAATCACTGCTTTTTTACCCAACAAATTACTTTTATGGGCTTTCAAAATTGAACGTACGTAGTGTAACCTGCACTTGCCTGCCCCTACAAATATACTCCCAGGTTTTTAGTACTTTACACTCTGTAGCACTCCAGTCTCTGTGAGAGTTAACAGGGCTCTTTTTCGCTTCTTCCACTGTCAGCAGAATGGCAATGAAATACGTTATAGAACCTTCCTTTTTATTAAATGCTAGGAATAACTTATTTCAGATGGCAGGTTGAATAATCAAGAAATCAAACACAAAAATTAGGGAATGTTACTTCCTATATGATTTCATTAAAGTTTTTGCATGACTGAACTTAATAATGAAACTCCTAATGAACTCTGTAGGGAGAGGTTTGTACCTGGTCTGGAATGTATTAAAAGAATAAGCCTAGAAACTATGAGAAATGCAACTCCTTAACCAAACTAGTGGTAGTTCGGTACAGGTTTAAAAGCAGGCAAAGGCCTAAGCCATAACTGAGCCAAGAACTTCTCCAGTGCAAGTCTATTCTCTGAAAACCCACAAAGGAACAGAGTGACACAGTGAGCATTGATGCTTATGAGCTTCGAACACCAATCATGCGATTAACAAATGAATAGCAGGTGGCTTTTCCAAGACACATTTTTCAAGGAACAAAGAAAGTTGTGGGTACAAGGAGTCTCGTGCTTACCTTTTCGATCATATGTAGTCTCGCTACAAGCCAACCACTTTATTTCATAAATGTGACAGCCTAAGTGAGCCTTCTTTGAGCTCTCCCTGCTAGGCAGCTGGTTGCAAGGCAGTGATCTGCCCTTGAGCTGGTTGATTCTTGAGGCAGAGACACCTCTTACCAACTGCAGATCTCTGGTAAGTGACTGATCTCAAGCATAAACTCCTATTACGGTGAACTAAGATTTTGTCTTGGTGACTTTGATTTTTATATTGGTATCTTTGATTCTGTCTTGGTAGTTTTGAATCATTGTTATATCCTTTGTGAAGTACAGTGTGAACCTTGCCATTGAATGTTTTTAAGTCGCACTCATAACATCATATTTCAATAAAACCACTTTTGCTGATACCTTTGACAGTGGCTCTTAAAGCTGTGTAAATTGCCCATTCATGGCAAATTGGCATAGCCAGCAGGATCCTAAATCAGGATTCATGACAGAAACCCATAAAGATGTTCTTAGGATCTCTTCAGAGGAACTGAACTTTAAGAGATCACAGCTTCACTGTGGTCTGATGTGTTCACCTTGTTTTTCTTTTGTGGAAAAGATCTGTAAACAATGGGCATGTTCTAGTTATGCAGAGTAAAAGTCATCAGATCATCGGGTTCATTTGAAGAACTCTATACAGAATCATTAAAGTATTATGAAATATTATCTGAACTAAAAATGGGAAACTTTCTAAAACCAAGAATCACTCTAGAGACGACATTTTTATGAGTGTCCAATTTCAATTCAATTGGAAATGCCTCAGTGACCTTGCTGTTAGGCCAGTGTTTAATTGGAGATTGGAGGGGCTTGTATCTATCCCTCTTTTCACATAAATTGCCATTATAATTTTTACTTTTTCTTGAACTAGTTTCTGATCAGAAAAAATGTTTAAGGTTTTGCAAAATGTTGAGGAACTTTACATATTGTGCTTTATGCCCTTCCTGATGATAGTGTTTTCATATGGATAAGAAAGACAATTATGGAAGTGTTCTGTATGTTTTGTGATCTTCTTTTGAAAGTCCTTTCACTTGAGATGAGCTCTTCATTGACCAAAAGAGGGTGCAGGTTTGTGCATGATGCTTGCAGAGCAATCCACAGCCAATATTTTGCCCTTCAGCCCAGAATGTGTTGTTCAACACCACACTACTTTGTCTTTGAATAAGGCCTTGACCTGAAATATGTCACAACTAACCTTTATTAATTCTTTCTATTTTCATTCACAGATCCCTCTTCTTGCATTTGCTCTTTATCTTCCATACCCATTACATCTCTGAAACTTGAGGTGAAAGGTGCTGCTTACAGCTGAGCAGCATATAATCTCAGTCTTGTCTATACCTACGACCCCATTTCAAAATTCTTGGGGTTTTTTTCGTGTTGAAAAACTTTGAACCATTGGCTTTCTGACAGTTTCAAGCTCTAACCTGAAATATGCTGGGGCAGGCCTTGAATTATGATTCCTTTTTGCATTACGAATTTATTGCTTGTGGATGCTTGTGATGTTGTAATGCATCTCCACACGGATGGCAGGATTCAACTTTTGCCTGTTTTCATTAGCTTCCAGTGGTGGACTGAGCAGTGCTTTTTTGTTTTCATGAAGGAAATGTGAAATGTGCTGAGCAGAAACAAAACACATTACACTGTAATTCACTGGAGTATTGTGTGCCCTTCGTGCAAGTTGCGTGACAGACCCTGCCTTCTCTCTACTGGAGCACTGTTTGAATCTGTGCCTTCCCTCCATTCCCCTGAGCATTTCTTATTTTTGTTCATGAAATGCCAAATTTGTTTGTAACTGCAAAACATTGTGCATTCTTGCTAACAGAGACATACATTTTTCTTCCATCCTTCCCCCCCAACCCAGTCAGGACACAAGATTGTTCTACAATATGCTCTCCAGTGATATGTCTCATTCAATTTTAAATGTCTTACATAAAGGAGCCCTGCTTTGGAGACTACTTAATACTATTTGGGGGCCATATTGTGACTTGAATTTTGATTTGAATAAGTCACACAAGCTATCTGAATCTTGGTTTTAGGCATACAGAATTTCAGCTATTGTATTCAAAGAGCAAGTACAAAAGAAGTGTCAGAAATCTGTGAACCTTTCGCTTTCTTGTGTCAATTTTAATGCCAGAGCACTGATGCAAGTGAAAGGCAGTTGCTACAGAATAGGTCAGCAGTAAATGTGAAAAAGGTATGCTGACAAAGAGATGAGCATGAACTCTTTTACCCCCTGTGGCTTCTCTGAGGGTCTTTGTTTCATTTTTTGTGTTCAGTCTGTGTTAAAACTGACAGTTGTGATGATAAGTAGTAGATATCTCTACCTATTTATCCTCTGAATCTCATCCTCTGAATCCTACAGAGAAACCTTCCTCCTTCTAGTTATACATTTTCATCTGAGCTTGGGCATTTGCTGGATAAACAAAGGCCTTGCTTGCCTGTTCTAGGCTAAGCTGGGAATGAGGCTCCTATGATGTTTTAAGCAGTCATGTTATAAGACACAGATGGACTTTGTATAACCATGAAGTGGAAGCTAGTGCCAATTCATTTTTTCTTTTCCATTAAAGTTTTGCGAACAGCTGTGTATGGGCTGTAAGCTAAGCTGTACCATCACGTATCCTAGAATGATACTTAAGTTTGTTATACCTGGGGCTCAGACTGATCAATTCTGTCAATATGTGTTCACCATGGCTTTGTTTCCAGGAGGTGGGTAATATGTTGCGTTGTGGAATGCGGTGCTTGAAACTGGGCTGCAAGATCTCAGTGCTGGTTTGGAAATCTTGTTTATGCCTACTTGATAAGAACAAATAATATATAACTGTAAGGAGCACCATGCAGCTGGGTTCTGCTAGTTTCAGCAGCAAAATCACAGCCTTGTGAATATAACTAGACTTTATTTCTGAGAGGCTTTAAAGATGAAAGGCCAAGGTTGACCAAACTTTTTTAGTTTATGGGTCATGACAAGTAAGACTAAAATAAAACGTGGTAGAGTTTATATGCTACTGGTCTGAAGGGGGAAATAGTGTGTTAACAGAGTCTCATCTGACTCTTCTTTCACATGCTGTTCACAGGAAGCAAACAGGACTCAGAACTTGTATCCTGTGTGGGGCTACTGTTTGTTGATCTACCTCATCATAAAACTCGCCTGTCTTGTTTTCATGGTGGCTTGCTTAAGTGAAAAAACTTAGCTTTTATTTTTTTTAGCTATGAAAACAAGGCTATGCTGCTTTAACAGTTTCATTTGCCATATGTAGTGTCAGCTTCCCTTCTTTTTAGATATACAGCAATATCATAGAAAGTCAAATATCCCAGTAAAATCTATTTTTATAACTCTGAATACTTTACACTGGTGAGATTTCAAACAAGCCTGTAAGTTAACTGAATTTCTTCATATGGTCCATCAGTTTTTTCCTTCTGCTACAGAAGGGTCTTGTGTATTTAAGATCTCTTAAAGACTGTTTTGTCATTGGTGTTTCTTTTGCCAGTGATAATTCCACAGAGCAGCAGATAAATTCATTCTTTCCAAGTGACATGAGCAGTCAGAGTGCTGATTATTGCCATTATGGATGTGAATGCAATGAAATGTCAAGGAAAAATTAAGTTTGTGGCATTTCTTCTCAAGCTGGATGTATTCAGTTCAACATAGGTTCTTCTGGAATTAAGTACAACTGTTGATGATGCTTTCATAACTAATTAAAAACTGACTCACCTATTAGTTTCTATATAGAAGGTCAACAAGCTTCTACATACAAAATCTGTTGGTAACCCAATTGTAAGAAAAAAATAGTGTAGTGGTTGTTTTTTTTTTATTATTGCTATGTTCCTTAATCCCATTTAAGCATATCTAATTTAGGATGTGAAGACTTCTTCTGTCCTTGAATGTAGTTAGTGTAGGCTTGTTTATCACCAGCCCAAATTACTGCCAAGAACTTTCCTGAGAACCAAAAGCTTTATTTTAAGAGATTTTGAAAAATGATCTGTCTATGAGAATTAGAAAGGAAAGGTTTGATGACTTTCAATTGCTGTTCCTGAGCCTGTTTGGCTCATGAGAGTCCATGTGACTAGAGCAACAGAGGGTTTGTTCTTTGTAATGAAATTATAAGATGCTTATTATCATAGCTCCTTTCCATCTGTTTTCCTATCGTTAGACAAAGTATGGTGTCTGATTCTTTTTTGTCTTTTTTTCATAGGGTTTTGCTAAGTTCTAAAAAACTAGTTGTTGCTAATAAATAGAGTCAACTAGCCAGGGTAGCTAACTCTAAAGAGATAATGCAGTATCAATGAGCAGGTTGTCTTGCATTTTTTACACTTCCTAATCCACAATTTCTTTTTTTTTAAAGTTTAAATAAGTTTCTTCTTTTCCTAACAAGTGGTGAGATCAGCAAATGAACTTACTGGCCTGTTTCTTCTTTATTCTGTACTTGCTTCTGCTCAAGGTGATAGTAAAACTGCTACTGAGTTCAAAGGAACAGTTTCAGGGTCTGTACAAACATTGAACAAAGCTGCTGTGTATAACCAAATTTTCTTAACTTTGTAAGTTAGTATAGAAAACTGCAATTACTTTATCTGGTCCTCTAGCTTGATTGGCTGGGGAAACACATTTTGGCTGTGACAGAATTCCATGGTGAAGGTCCTGGCAGCACCTAGAAGAATGTGAACAATATGGCTGCAACATCACAACATTTTTGTGTCTGATGAGATTTGTCATCCCCCAGATGGATTAGAACACCAGGCAGACCCACTTTGGCTGTGCACTCAGTTGCATAACTCAGGGTAATTCTGCTCTTGCAGAAGCTTATCAGTAAAGAGGACATGCTACGAGCTGTAGCTGTGACTATAATGATTTGGTCTACCTCCATAAGCTTTCTTTTCTTTTTTTTTTTTTTTTAAATAAAGACCTCCCTTAATAGAATATAAAATTAGAAATGTTAACTTCCTGAGATTCCTGCACTCAGTTTTATTGGCTGTCCCAAGTATTCTGTGCTAGCATATCGTGACTTTGGCAAAGCTTCAATATATTGCACCTACCATGCAGCTGAGTGTATCTGTTTCTCTTCTATTCTCTCTCTTTTTATCCCACGAAAAATATTATAAATTAATTCTGTATTTGCTTGATCAGAGATAAACTGACTTTATCCAATGACCTTTAAGTTTGTTGTGTTTAAATCCCTACAATATTTAAACTCCAATCAGTACAGCAATTTACATATATGATAACCTTCAGAACACAAGGCAGAGTAAATTTTTCATTTGCATTTTAAAGGAAAGTCTTTCTAGGACCATCTTAAATGAATGCTTTGGCAGTAAGGAAAGGCAGTTAAAATAAAAATAAGCAAAGACACTTGATTACTAGAAGAAGGCTCTCTGATAAGATTCATGATAGGTAAACTTTTGAAGTTCATAGCTAGTATAACTTAGGTTACGGTATGTGATGTGGTCCCTCCTCTTACTAACATGGTAAGCTGCAGTAGTCTTTTTGAATTCAGCTTCAGATTCGTGAAGAAGCTAGTAAGACGAAGGAAGATCAGGACTTGTGGAACACCTCAAACAGCAGCCAATTTTCTGACCTTACTTAGAATTAGAGATATGTATGTGCTAATTTCACCAGATCAAATAAAACTATCAATGGAGCAAGGTAGGCTACAGTGTATGTGAAAATGGCCATTGAAACTGAACATCAAAACTTGATGCAAAGTTTATTGAAACCGGTGAGAAGACTTACATTCTCTATTGTGGTTCTTTTTCTCTTTTGATATACAATTGTTCTTACAAATATTTTCAATTTTTCTGAAACCACTCAAGTGAATATTTTTAAAAATGCATCAGTCTTTGATAATTATTTCTAAGCTACTCTATTCATGTGGCCCTGAGCATCCGTAGATCCTAGCAGTCTTGAGATCTGGATCTCAGCCTCCCTGCCTGAGATGCCTTTAATGTGTACTGGGAGAGAATCAGAATAGGGGGAAAATCAATGACCAGTGAGGGATTTGCATGTCATATGAATGACATTAGTAGTTGTCTCAGCTCCCTACAGGACACTGTTACAGGAAAAGCTCAGTCTAATGACCTCTCCTTGGGAGTGTCTTGCCATTGTGTGCCAAATGCCTGGCAGAAAAAGGATATAAGGAGACTCGGTGACGTATCTTGTTGCTTGTGATCACATCCTCACATCCTCTGTGTCCGTACAGCAAAATTACAGATCTTCTAGGATTGGTATTCAAATCTCTTCCTATGTCTACAAATAACATGGACTCTCACACATTGTGTGATGCCTGGGAGATATGGACACCAGTCAAAACTGAGTGTCATGTCTATTTTAAGGTGCATGAATACATTCAGTAGTAGAACAGCAGCAGATCTTGGATTTTTAGAAGCATTTCGTTTTTTCCCCAGATGCCATCAAGCACTTTTTTTTTTTTTTTTCTCTAAGCTTGGATAAAGATACCAACTGACTACTTGAAGATAATGAAAGTTCTACATATGTGTTTCCTTGATTCTAGTGGGAAAGAATGATGTAGGATAGTGCAAGAAAGCACATGTGTTTAGTGTAGATTGGTAAATATGATCTTCCTGCAAATAACTGTATTTTCCTCACATGAGGTTCCACCATTTCAGGGTCAGGAGTCAGAAATATCCTCTTAATTAATACTGTAATGTGAAGTAATGGATTAGTGGGAATACCTGTACAAATGCTTTTGCAAGTGCATTATTATTCCCAGGCCAATAAGCACTTGCATTAATGATGGCAAGAATATGTTCTTCAGATGAAAAGTCAGTTCAGAAAAATACTGCTGATTGGAAATGGTTACATACCACTGCAGTGTATAAGGAAAACTGGAATGACTCAGAGAACTGGAGGACATACGTCCGGGGAAAGGTTTTCTTGCCTGTTATGACCTGTTGATAAACAATTAGAACCTCAAAAAATGTAATGACCCATTGCTGAGATGATTGAATTTTGAAAGAAATAACAAAAGGATTTTACAGTTAGAAGAGTTATGAAAAAGTTGTGTTTCTTCTAAAATTCTGAAATGAGATTTTGTCTCTATTTGGATATTACTATGGAGATTGTATTATCTTATGGTAGTGGATCAAGGTCATGCAGAGAATGACAACTGGGGTCAAGCTTCCTGGTTTATATGGATGGCTTGATCTCTTTAAGGTTGGGTTGGGTCCAGAAAGAGTGTAACACAGTAGTGCCCACCTCCACAGTCTCTGCCCAGGTATCATATAACCTACAGCAGGGATGTCAAACTCATTTTCACCAGGGGCCACATCAGCCTCATGGTTGCCTTCAAAGGGCTGAATGTAATTTTAGGACTGTATAAATGTAGGAGTAGCTACATTTACATTTACAGTTACATTTACCCCTGACCTACATTGTCAATTGTGTCCTAGCTAACTGAGAGCTGACTCTGGAAGTGCCATCTTTTGTTCATACTGTGGTAGACCCTAAAAGGGTTATGCCCTTAGTTGTATGAGGGCTGTGCATACATAAGGAGAAAAAAAAAAAAACCCAAATGTTTATAGCCTGAAGAATACATAGTTCATCCCTCCTAAACCATGAAATTCAACAGAGGCACTTCCATTCTGAGCTGAGATGCCCCAGTCTCCCTCTGTAATTACTGTGGGAAGAGAGAGGGACAGCCCTATGGGGAGAATCAAGTCTTGCTTGTGTATGTAGATGTAGGATGGCAGATATCTGTTTATAACCCAAACAAGTGAAGGAGCACAAGTCAGATACCAAAAGAGACGGCAGCGCTGATGTAATCTAACACAGTGATATCATCAGGTTGCTTTTGTTTGATTGTTTGAAGGGTCTTTGGTATCTTTTTTTGCTGTATTTGCCTTCAACCTTGTGTCTTTGCCTAGCAGTAGAGCTTCCTCTTGACTTGCTCTTTGGTCTGCTATTAGTGATAGCGGGTAGGGAGCATCTGAACCAGTGGAAGATATGTTGTGTGGCACCCCAGTAGTGAATATTGCCTGGTAAACAGCTCCCTCAGTGAGCCCATTTTTAGGGGTAACTGTTTCCTCTGTACTTGATACATTTATCCTGTGTCAGGAGAACAAGGGAGTGGGTGAGGTGGGATTTGATACGTTTAGTTGGTCACCATGACAAAATCGCTGTTACATGGTATAGAAGTTCCAAATACAGGTCAGCAGAAAAAAAATGTCTTTTTTTTGAGGGGAGATGGGACTTTGACTAGAAGATCTTGCAATTATATGACGTCCCATGCTGCGCTGCTTCTGCTGCCTTCAATTTCATCTCTTCATTTTTGTTTGCTGTGATCCAAGGACTATTTCTGTAATGTCGGTGCTGAAGCTCAGTTCATAGCACTGCAGTCTCTGTTCTTCCTTCTGTTACTGTCCAAATGATAAAACTCATTTGCCCATCCTGCTTTGTTGCAGTCTCTTACTTTTCCATGCTGGCATTTAAACTTTATAAACAGCTTCCCAGATCTGATCATCACATGTTTCAGTACAGCATCCTTATTAGCTTGTAGATTGCCTTTACCACCACTCTGAAAGGATTTTTAACATGCTAGTGTGCATATTTCACATTTCTAGGCAGAGTAATTGCCACTTAAGAAAACATTAATAACACCATAATACACTGCTCAGGATTGCAGCAGTGCAAACTGTCATGGACAAACAAGGTCCTGTCATCACTATGTATTGCATTCTGTTGTTTCTATTAAACCAGCCTGTCAATTAGCAACCCATAACAAACTGGATCAATAGCAAACTTTTTGTTACTGGTACAGAAGCAAATTAGGGATATTTTACAACTGCAGTGATTAGTGCTTTCTCCTCACAGTCTGATGGAAATGATAAAAGTGAGATGTGATAATGAGGTGGCTGTTGATCAGTAAACTTCTGGGTGTTTTTTATTCTTATTTTTATTTTATTATTTGAAACAGCAGTTGGAGCTCAAGTGTGGAAGAGGCACTGTGAGAAAAGTTTGTTTCTATAACAACAAGGTGTATGAATGGAGTTCCCTTTCTCAGCTTTTTTCTTGAAATGGAAAACTACCAGAGCTTATTTCAGATGCAAGGTACTGGATAGCACTAGTGGTGTGTGAGACAGTGAGCAGGGACAGAAGGAGTTTAAAGCAGTGCTTGTCTGTGGGGAATGTTGCTCTAGGGAGATAAAGCTGGTCGGTGGTTTTTTTTGTGTGGGTTTTTTTTGTTGTTGTTTTGGTTTGGGTTTTTTTTGTCTTGTTTTCTTGTTTTGTTTTGTTTTTTCCCAAGCTTCTTTGAAGCTGCATGTCTGTGTGCTCACCTGCAACCCTGTTGGTAGCTCTGCTTTCTAACCCCTCTTTCTGCTGTTAATATTTTAGGAGGGAATCACTTTAGGGTATTGTACCTGAGTAAAGTCAAGTCCCTGCCACTTTAATACTTAACATCGCTGGAAAAACATGTCCTAAAAGTGAGTGGGGCCACCTATCTTCCCAGTGTCAAAGAAAGAAAGAAACAGAATGGTCTGGGGGCTGCCTGGGTGAATGTCTTTGAGTGTGCTGAATTTATCACCCACCACAGTGCCCCTCATGGTTGAACAGCTCTCACCTCCATGTTCACCTCTGCCTCTGCACGCCTAGTAGTACTTCTTCAGTCTGTTACCTGCAGGACCCCAAGAATTGTTCAGCCAGAGGCTAGATTAGTTCTATTCCACCCGGATTCACAGTATTGCTGATTTGATGTTATCTTTAATGCTGTCATCTCCTCTTGCACGCATACTGACACGTGGGTGTCTAATTTTCTTGAAATGTATACAAAATACCAATTTAGAGAAGCCTCTTCCTGACTGCTGAAAAGCTGTGGTTTGGTGACTAAGTTAGGCTTTGGTTTTTAGCTGTTTTTGCATGGTTACTCAAATTCATGAGGGATATTTTAGGTGATGCACTCAAAGATTACATATCCAAACCAAAGACTGCAATGTATTATCTTCCTGTCGTTGCTCCCATTACATTTTAATTAGTTTATTCTGATTTCAGTGAGGAACTGCCAAATTCATTTAAGCTGTCAGAAATGCAAAATTAGAATATCCTAACTCTGATTGCTACCTATGGATAGCTCTGTTCTTTTTCAGATCTCCTCTAATGCCTCTTTTCAGGTTACAATTCTTGTGCCTTTACCTGTTTTGCATAAGACTGTGTAATTTCCGCTACTTGTAGGTAGTCCCTGCAAGTCAAACCAGCTGTTCTAACTGGTCTGCAGCTTATCTCATCAGGATTCACTGGCCAATATATAACAGATAATCTTAAAACCAAGTTATGTTGCACAGGAAAAGAGGAACATATGACTGCGCAGAGGAAAACAGCAGGCAGCAGTGGATCAGTGCTAATGTGAGCTGTGCAGTGCTGGGGCTTCTGCTCTCCAGATCAGCAGCCTGACCAGGTGATCTGGGTCCTTGTTTTTCCTCCACAGGGAAACCTGGGCAGGTGGGTTGTCTGGAGGAGGTGGTCAGAGAAGAAGCAGCTGATGTTCTTGGAGGCTTTGCCCCAAGACGCAGTGGGGCTGTGACCAGGAAACATCTCCAAGCCTTGTGAGAGGAAAGGACTCCTTGGTGGACAAAAAACCAGAACCATCTCTGAGGAGGAGCAGCTGCTTCTTTGGTGTCTTTCTTTTAACTGTCTCTCCCCTTCTTTGTGGTAATGGATGTTCATTTTATCTAAGCGATGGGGAAAAGAGGTGTACAAGAGGCTGGAGTTCTGTTATTTGGTGGTGCTAAACTGAACTCCCATCTGGAAAACCACTAAAATTATCTGCTCCATCGCAAATCATGTGTTTGTTTGCTACAAAAGGAACTCTCAAGCTCAGCTTCACTTATTTAAGCATCATGTTCAGAGACAGAGAGAATTAGACTGGAGAGGTCAGACTCTGTATACATACATGTATACAGAGAGAAATCCTTGTGAGGAGGTCATAGTGTGCATGCCCTCAGGAAGACATCTTCAATCCCTGTATCTTCTTGTGAGGAAATGCAGGCAGCAGTACCTTTGCTGGGCTGCGTGCAAAGCTCAATACTGATAGAGGAGTCTTTTCCCTTCCGCTGTGGGGAAAAGAAGAAAGGCTAGGTCTTTGGGAGGGTTTCTTTGCCACAGATGGGATGTACATTCCTTCTTTGGAATCCTAATTCTAGCTGAATGGTAAGATGGGACTGCATGTGGTTGGAACAGTACAGGCTTGTGTACTGACAGATCCAGCTTGTTCTTTCCAGATTGCTAAAGCTTATTTTCAAAGGTCTCATTATTGGAAATCTTCCATTGTGTATTTAAAGCCACTGATATCTTGCTGTCAATTAAATGAAAACAAATTGCTGTTACTTTGTAATTTAAGGGGGACCTCTCAATAAAAATATGTTTACCAACAGTTACACATACGGAAGTGTTTTAAAAATATTTTAAGTACACCGCAATTAACTAAAGGTGTGAAATGAAGTTGCTTGTGTTCACTGCTTCACAAGCAAGACATTAAATTCAATCACTATCAGGGTTGCTGGGCTGCTTTTCCATTTATATGGCCAACAAAATTAGCAGCTTTATCTCTAGGCAAAAATGTTTATATTTTCTTTGGTTTAGATATTTTTTTCAGCTAGGAAAGATGTATTATGAGTAGCTAAAGCAAATACTTATCTCTTTATAGTTGGAGTGAAATACTGATATATGAAACACTGATGCATTGTTATATGATTTTTAGCAATTACTTTATACAATATGCCAGTGTATAATGCAGGAAATGTTGAAAAACAACCATGGATTTCTGAGGAGTACCTTTACTTTCAGCTCCAAATAATGTTACTATGGGTTATGCAGTCAAATTATAAAGAAAGAGATCTGGTTTTGGTGGAAAATGTATTCGTACTAGGACATGTGAGTCTATAATTATAAAAGTAAGCCTCCTGTGGTTCATGAAGCTAAAATACTCCTGGGTGCAAAACTGTGATAGTTTTGTGCAGAAATAGAAATGCTGAAGCACATGTACATTTCCGCATGTGAATCTTAGGTTCACGTCAGAAAAGCTGATTAACTTTTTTGTAACATGTGTCTGTGTTGTGGTATTGTTATTCCTCTCCTGATACCTCACTACGGTTGGAAGTGGCTGAGGTGATTCACTTGTGGGAAAAAAAAAGAACATATGGGACTTTAATTGTTTCTAATAATGGAAATAGTGACAAGGGAAAATTATTATTTCTAAATCTCTTTCATTGCACAGCTCCTAAGCTGTCTCTTTTTTACGTGCTGAACCAAGATAATTACAATAGAGGGGTCACTTACTTCAGGTGTGTGACATCTAGTACATACATTAGCTATATGTGTCAAAAGACAATTCAAGTCATATAAAGGGGCATATTATTAGTGGTGGTATAACTGTGGGGTCTACTTGACATGTCAGTCATCTCACTTCAGCTGAAGCTGACTTTGATATCTGTGAAGACTGAATGGCTCCTGATGAGTTTGAACAACCATTTAAATACAAGTTAGAAGGAAAAGACTTTGCATTAGTGATATTTCAGGCATGCTGGGAGACAGAAATGAGGCTACTAGAGACTTTCTTCCATAAACAGGACCAGATGTACACTAAGAGACCTCCTGTATCTTGTAATGTTTCACATGATCTACAATACTATAGTATTATCTAATGTTTCTTAGAAAAGCAGTAATCATGGGAACTTTCTTCCTTGCTGCTATTGATTCTATCAGCATGGTTCTATGGTTCCTTTTGCCGTGCTGCCAACTTGTTGCATGTATATTTTTGTACATCTTCCTACTCTTCTTGAGATCACTCAAACAGCTGAAGTCCCATGCATGGGGCCCCACCAACATTTGTCAATAGCTCTGTTCCAGCTTGCATTGACATCAGCAGGTGACTTTGGCAAGTCAGATGAAATATTATCCATCCCTAAGAGTTGGTTTTCAGATGTTCCTCCTTGTGTCCTTGGCATAAGTGGAACAGCTATCTGGAGGAACCTGATTCTCCCATGCAAATTCAGAGCTTACTCTTCCTTCTCAGAGAATTCATTGCAGACGCAGCAGAAATGTCTTAGTACATCTGACAGAGGCATGTGCTTAGAAAGTACTGCTTGGAGTTGAAATAAAGACACTCTGATGTTTTTCTAAGTCTGTTTCTATTGCATTTCTAGTGGGAAATAATAACAAGATGTCCAAGAATTTAGGGGCAGTTTGCTCTGCTGCTCCTCCCCTGTACTCAAGGTCTCTTCTGTTATTTGTGTTGCCATGCTGTGTCTATAGACCCTAGCTGTGATCAAGCTCTCATTGTGTGAAGCACCATAGAAATGGACTGTATGTCACAGTCCTTGCCACAATGACAGCACAGTTCCATCTGGGAAGACGAAAAAGGGTAGCTGAGGTAACAGAGAAATGCTGCGACTTGTGTAAAGTCACCCAGTGAGCAGCAGGAGGAGCAGGAATAGGACCATAGCGTCCAAGTCCCAATTCCCCCGCAAAACTACTGACAAATGTTTATTTTTAAAGGAGGACTCTTGTTATAAAAAGAAAATGTGATTTTTGGAAATTTTCTTGCTGAAGGACCTTTAGAATGCCAGATAGAAAAAGAGGCGAGAAATCCTAGATGGATTGTTTGAAGAAGAATTAGGTATAAATCTTGCTGAAACTGATAGGAAGTAGGACATGGACCACTTTTAGCAACTTTCTCCTAGTTATCAGAAGATTCAGTGGGACCTTCCCATTTGTTCCCTACATTAGCTAACTTAACAGACCCAGCTCTACACAGATAATCTGCTCCTAAATAAGGTATAGAAAAAAAATCTGCAGTCACAGTGACTAGTTTTTAATAAAATTATATCAGTCTTTTTATCAGAATTGGTATTTTCAGTTGGGCTGGGAAATGTATTCATTCATGTCAAACAGAATCTGATGCCATATAGTAAATTTCAGTCTGTTTAACTTTTCTCAACATGAGAATTTTTTTAGCAGATTGGTAAAACAGAAGGAGAAAGAAACACAAGCAGCAATCTTGAAAAACTCTTTTAGTTATATGCTATAAGTCCCCAGCTTATGATGATGTTAAATAGACATCAATAGACAGGGATGAGAACAGTGAAATGGTGAACAACGTCTCAGGTAAGTCTTTATTGACTCCAAGCTCTGATACGAATAAATGTCCAAATATCTATACACTTTCCCAGTCATCTGATTTGTTCCCCAACTAGGTCTCTAGTACATCTAGGAAGCCTGCCTCAAAACACAGTTCAAAGGTTCTGTTCATTATCTTAAAAAAGAGCAGGTATTTGACTCATTTGCAGGTAGTGTCTTTTTGAGATTTCCTGCTAAAGACATCGGACTCTGTTTTATAGCATGGAATTCTACAGAAATTCTGTTGAATTTGAGTAAATCCATTGTTCCTCATACTTTAAACATGTAACTTATCCATTATGTAAGATATATACGGCATGTAAAAAAATTGTACACAATTTCTGTTGAAAAAAATGAATTTTACAAACTCAGAGTGTTTCACTGAAGTGTCTTTACTGCCTTGGCAAATTCAACTAAAACTAAAAAGCCTTATCTATGGCATTTCTTAGAATTATATTGTATTTTTATTAGTACAAACCAAAGAAAAATTACTAGAAAAATGCCAGCTATGAATTATGAGCTCCAAAGTTGTATTCCACAGGCTCCTATACCACCTGTCAATGAGTGAACCAAGCAGCAGTTGCCAAATCACTAAAGATGACCAATTTCTATGATTATCAGTTAGAATATCAACGTATTCAATATTCTTATTCAATATTATTGTTCTCATTCAATATTGCCATATTATTGAAAACTCATTTTTTAAAATGTGTGATACAAATGCTTATTTTACAAAATAGAGAGAATGAAATCACAAAAATATTTCCATCTTTTAAAAAAATAGGTGCAGGTCTTTGAAATTAAATTGATTGATTAAAAATATATATATTTCCAGGGCAATATTAACATTTTTCTTTAATTTTTCTCATTCAGAATTAAAAAAAAAAAGTTCCCACCATGTTCCCTGTGATATACAGCTTTGCAGAATATTCTGGCAGTGTGAACTGTGTGAAGGCCATTTATAGTGAAGAATAATAGTATAGAACTGTGAGCACAAAAGCTGTGAAATCAGGAAAATCACCCCAGCAAGGCCCCTGCTTGCAACACTGTGAGGCAAAGAGGTGAGAAAGGGCATCTAAACCCAAACAGAGAACAGGAAAATAATGGCTCTGTATGTTCCCAAACATGAGATCCTTGGGGGACAAAGAAACCAGATCCCCTCTGGTGAGAAGATTTATCTGCAAAACAGCTCACAGTTATGTGTAGTCCCAGTGTTTGTCTCATGCAGACAGAATTTGCAGCCCAAGAAGGTTTATTTATACCGAGAAAAGACTGAGCATAAGTCCACAGTAAAAAGTAAGTTTTCTTCTGGGAAATACAAATGATTGGTGAAGATATTGATAACTTAGTGCTTACATGCTATACTGTAAACAATGAAGGTAGATTTTTACAGGGATAATATGGGTGATATATTTATTATTTTTACATGTGTAAATGTAAACAAGACATAAGAATGTCTGTTCTACATACAAGCAAACTTTATTTAAAGAGTCGTGTGGGTTAAGTGATGTTCAAATAGATTTTTTTTCTAAAGGAAGGAGAAAGGACTGGCTTTATAGTCAGGTAAAATAGATGCTCCCTCCCCATGAAGAGGCTTGAGATATCAAGAAAGAAAATACTAAAAAATGCTGAGGTTCCTTAGGAATTCTGTCATAAGTTAGACGTGTCTCGGCAGGTATACAGGTGGATCTAGCAGTAGAGATGGATTCAGGAAAGCTTAAGGTGTTCAAAACCACAGCTTGATTTATTTTCCTGAATCCATCTCTACTGCTAGATCCACAGCAGTATTTCTACAGAGAAGTGCTCCAGGCACTTAAAAAGGTGGAGAGCTTCACTTATCCTTGAGCAGAGGGTCCCAAGAAGGCCCATCACAGGGAAGAGGTTATTGAATTGGTGGTTGTTTCATTTGACAAGGATAAACTATTGGGGGATCTGTATTTCTACTTGAGACACTAGTTCAATTTTATGTTCAGTCTGTAATTCAATCTTATTTTTTTGCACAATAAGGATATTGCGATTAATGAAAAATAAATGATCAAATGAAAAGGCAGTATGTTCTTCCTTTGTTCAAAGTTGAACATGATCAGAAATACTACTGGCTGGACAATTATAGTACAAAAATCACAACATTGATTACTTCAGAAATGTAATTTTGCATTCGGACTGTGATCTGACTGATTGTGATTTAGTTTCACTACCCAAGCTTGGATCTGAAGTTGTCTGCAGCATAATTCAGTTATGTGATTGCCCGTCATGTGTGTGGTTAAGCTACCTGATCTTGTGTTGTTCTTTCTTTTTCTACTCTTAATTAGAGTATGTTCCATCCTACAATTCATTCTCTCATTCCTGTTTATGATTTCCCATTTAGTAGCATAATAATAATCAATTAATTTTGTTGCTTCTCATTATGTGACTGAAAACAATTCTTGAGATGCGTTACTTGAAATAAAATTGATCAAAGCCGCTATTCCACCTCCTTCACCCACAGGAGCACTAAATTCGATGTGAACCTTACGTTAAAAATTTTTCCAGGGTATAGTTGTTATGCTTGAGTTCTGGTTCATGCTCCTCAGGCTTTGGTTTCATTTATTTTAGCAAGTGTCTTTTTTTTTTTTAAACATTCCCATTTGCAAAGTGAATTTTGTATTGTTGAAATGTTGGATTTTATCACTGTGTCTGTGGCCTGTGTACATGTGACACTGTTTCAGTGACATGCATTGATCAGCCCAGTTCTGCTACAGGTAACCCTTCTGCTCAAAGCATCTGCCAATGTTAGCAGTCGATCAAACAGCTGGTGTTGCTAGAAGATCATTTTAGTTCACCCTCTAGGATAACAAGAATTCTTGCCTGCCATGCAAATAGACAAGGCTTTGCTGTTAGTGCGTTCTAGATCCCAGAGGTTTTTGGCTTTCAGTTTTTTAATCCAGTAGAATGTTTTACCAAAATTAGCTAGCTGTGAGTGTGCATTAGCAAAACTATATCTAAAATGTAGATTTTTTTTTTTAGGCTCCCTATGTACTGTCTTAATGCTTGAAAAAAACAAATTCCATGTGCAAATAGTCTGAATCATTTTGCAGTGAACAAGCTGTTATTTATGTATTAACATTTCCTGAAGAGGCAGTTTCTATAGAACATCAGGAAGCAGCCATAAAAATGAAAATGGAAAAAAACTGGGACAGAAACAAGTAGATGCATTTTGCAATTGGCTGTGCAGAAATATTCCATAGCAAAAGGTAGGATCACATGCAGTACAAACCTCTTGCTTTTGTGAGCTGGCAGAAAATATAATTAAAATAAAGAAGTGACATCTTATGTGACAGAACCTGAGTAGGCAGCACAGCATTTATCACCTCCTGTTCACTAGCTTTTCTTTTTTAAAATTAGTGAGATTTATCTTATATGACGCCTACTCATGGTCTTGTTGGCATGGATGAAAACAAAAAAAAGAAATGTAGTGATGTCAAATAATACCATGAGTTACTGCAGCCAACGAGAGGGAACAAATTTGTCCCTGATGCTATGAAAAAGAACTGTACAAGGGTGGATACAGGTCTGAAAGTGTATTACTTCCTGGTGTGTTTTTTTTGTTTGTTTGGATTTTTTTGTTTGGTTGTTTTTTTGTTTGTGTGTGTGTGGTGCTCATAAATTCTACTTTTATCTAGGGAAAGCTATATATTGAGATATTTTCTACAAAATTAGGATTGCACTGAGATCTTGATTTCAGCTGTGTAAATTTGAAGTTATTCTGTCAGAGTCAATGAAGTCATTCTGGGTTTATACGTGTAAGCTTGTAATCAGAATATGTCAGTGAGCAGGAAGATGTGACACATGAAAATCAATGATTGATGCTGCTGTTTTTCTTTCAGGCTGAACATTTTGACATCTTGCTTGCTTGGTTTTCTGTACTGAGTTCTCTGATTTAGCCAGGCTACGGACTGAGACCAATAATGTTCTCTATTATGAAACATGAAATCTGGGAGGTTTCTGAAAACAAAACCGAACCAAATCAAACCTAAACACAGTTTAATTTTAGAAGACTTAATCAATCAAATACTTGGAATTCTGAATGACATGACTTTAAAAGAGAAATGAAGGAGTGACATCACAGAAAACTGCATGTAAGAGGAGGAGCAGAGCAGGGAAGATTATTTATTTTAATGATACATTTATTAAACCAGAGCTTGTAAAAGAGCTCAAGTGAAACTACATAGATTGAGTGGAAGGAGTGGAAGCACAATCCATGGGGTAACTATATACATGGGTTTAAAATCCTACTTTTAGGAAGGGGGTGAAGTGAGAGAAAAGGGTGACCAGTATTTAGATTTTAACTTTTGTGTTGTTTCTGATGAATCATTTTCCAGTACCCACACTTGAAGAATGCCTCTAAATATATCCCTGAAGTGCATGGAAGCACATAATTACAACCTGGTGCTGATGCAGCAGTGCCCTCCTGGGCAAATGAGGTGGAGACCAACATCCCTTCCCTTCCCACTGTCCTTAAGCTACTGGTTACCCCCAAAAGTAGAGGCAACCATTACCTGCAGCCCAGTGAGAACAAGAACAGCTCTTCTCCCTTTCTCCTCTCCTGCCTGGTTCACCCACAGCATCTGACCTGCAGTCGTTTGGAAATAAACACATCAAATCTGTTCTTGAATTTGTATGAGCTTTGCAGGGCCCTTATATGGAAAGCGATGTCTTGGGCGGTATGTGGGTTGTTCTTTTTCAAGCTCTTTTTATTCCAGCAACAAATATCTGTGGTGTGAGTGTACTCAGTTTGTCTGCATACAGTATGATGTACTGCACATTGTGTTCTTTGGTATTTCAGTAAAGAGTTTGCATCACACAGGCCTAGAAGAAAGGAAGGTACATGAATACAGCAATGTACCTTGTACAACACCTCGGTGCACATTTCACTGTGTAAAAGGAAAACAGCCGAGGTGACAGGCTCGGTGTTGAGGAGTTAACTGTGTAATTTCACTCTGCAGTGGGTACAATGAGAGTTTTGGATGACTGATGACTGTTCTGCTGTACAATTCCATTACTTTTTGCTCATTACCTTGCCTGTCTTTTCTGCTTATTAAGTGAGCTGTCCTCAGATCATCTGTGCTTTTCTAGTAGCACATTGCAGCCTTGAAAATAAATCTCATAAAAGTGGAGTAAACCACCTGTGGTTGTTTACTAGCTATCAAGATATTTTAGGACATTAAACACCAAACTGGGTTGATATAGCACAGTTGCGAAATGTGTAGGGCGCCTATCACAAAGTTTGAGGTGGCTGAATGTCCAGTAAGATCTGCTATACAGAAGTGCATATGGTTCTTAGCAGTGGTCTGACTGCTTTATGTATAGATCCATGGCACACAGAACTGCTGCTTTCCTGCAGGTTACCAGTCTTATAGTCATTCACATTCATTCATGTTTTCATGATCAGAGTATTTGCAACAACAATCAATTTGCTGAAAGATAAAAAGGAGAGAGGAGAGGAGAGGAGAGGAGAGGAGAGGAGAGGAGAGGAGAGGAGAGGAGAGGAGAGGAGAGGAGAGGAGAGGAGAGGAAAGGAGAGGAAAGGAGAG
>VWYH01003979.1:256895-303385 GCA_013399365.1 Pampusana beccarii
GAAGAGAAGAGAAGAGAAGAGAAGAGAAGAGAAGAGAAGAGAAGAGAAGAGAAGAGAAGAGAAGAGATTTGCAACTGCAAGTTATTAACTGACACTTCTCATTTAAGCAGTGTCACTTAAAACCAAATATTTAGACTCCAAATCAGGATAATGAAAAAACATTTTCAGAAGTGTGATGGAGCTTCTGTCTAATTGACACTTGTACTTCCCTGCAGCTGAGGAGGATAAATTTTCGCAGAAGTATGAGCAAGTTAACAGCCCAAGTACCTGCAGCCTTGACATACTTTGCATGGACAGTATTTAAATCAGGAATGTCCCTCAACTTCTTGCTAAATTCTCTGTTTTTGCTGATAAGGAGATAGGTAAATACATAGTTTGTCACCTAGCAACCTCAGATGAGTGCTCTGAACAGTTTTTGAATGAATAGTTGCTAACAGGTTCTTAAAAATAGGGTTTTTTTTGTTTTGTTTTGCTTGCACAAGTGGAAGGTGTGGTCGCCCATATGTGCCTGTGTGAAATGATAAGCAGGCAACTGAAGGGAGAGTGACATAGAAAAGGAAATAAAAATGGAATCATACGGTGTAATTGGCATGCATATATATAGAAATTCTGTTTCTATTCTTTTAAGTTGGCTCTGCATAAATTTGCATGGCATACCTCAAGTTCCTTATCTGTTCCATGGCATGTTAGTCAAATTCTTTCCTACAGAAGAAATGGAAACATAGATCCTTTGGTATGTCAAACAACTCCCCGCCCCGCACCATCCCGCAAGGTAGAAAAATGAGTTCATGGACTCATTATTTGCTTATGGTATGTTGTAAGATTGTTAATTCTTGTCTGCATTGACTTTACCCTTGGATCTTAGATGTAAATATAATAGCAACTGGTAGCAATAATTGAAATTGCATTAACGACAGCAGCTGGCTGGATGGGACAAGGGTCGGTGTGGCCAGCTGCAACCAGGATGAAGGGGGGTGGCTGTGGGCAGTGGCAGCTTTTAAATCACGTTCTCTGAACAGCACTTACAGGGAGGGGTCTACATCCCCCTCAGCTTGTCTAGTAAAGTTGCGCCTGGACAGGGGAGAGTCACTGTTAGCCCAGAGCAGGTTGGCATCCTACAGCGATTTAAAACCCTGTTAGCCTTTGTTGACTAGGTTTCCTTAATGCTCTTTCTACAATGACCAGCCCAATGATGCAAAGCACCTACATGACCACTTCAACTGACCACCAGGAATTCTCTTTCCAAAGAGTAGTATCTTGGTGACAAAACTAATGGTGCAGCTTTACATGGCCCTGCTGCCAGCTTACATGTCACAGGATGTCCCTATGAGAAAAAGAGCATGGTCCTACAATAACCAACTTCTGTTTGTACCTGACTACTGGAAAAGTTTGACAGACTGCAGTTATTAAATTGGAGGGAGGTCTTATTCTGAGTCAGCTCTACGAGGGCACGATTTTGCCCAGCAATGAAGAAGGTGGATTTCTTTAGAAACCAAAAGCATCTGATTTCCCCAAACGTAAAAGCCAAAAGTATTGCAACAGCTATTTATTTTTGTAAATGGAAGGGGATTCTTTCATTCATGTGATAATTTAAAGCACATTATTTTTGTTCAACACAGCCACTTTAAAGACAGCATTACTGAATGTTTCTGGGTTCTTTGAAAGCTTTCTTGGATTTTTCTTTCAGCTTCCAATGTTTTGTTTAAAAAATAAGAAACACATTGTCATGATGAAGTCCATAGTATGAAGCCTAAACTGAAAGACAAAGGAAATTTTTACAGAAAGTGTGAGAGAGGTTGGGTGCGTTGGTTAACAACAAGCTGCCATTGATGTTTTTTACCTTACTGTCTCTGGGATTATCCTTATTGCAAGGTAGTGATTGTTTTTATTTAGTTAATTTAATCGTTGAATAAAGTGGTTGTCAGTTGCCTTCAGCTTACGCCCCTATCTGAAAAAGCCACTCTGCAGGCTGTCCACATATTTATTGCAAGCTGCATGTGTGTTTACTGCTGGTTCTTCTAACAGTGTTGCTGCCTGCATGTGTGTGAGCTGCTGTGTGTGGCTGTGCAGGTTGGGGTCCCTGAGCACAGGGGCAGGAGCATCCCTCTGACCCACAGGGAAGGCACAAGTGAGCTCAGGCAACATTCATTGCGAGGTGCAGGCAGGGTCTCCCCAGAGCTCACATGGGGCTTTGGGGCTGCTGGGACACTGGTCCCAGAGTGTGGCAGCAGCCTAAGAATGTCTGAGGTTTGGTACAAAGCTGTGAGATGAAACCCAGTGACCCCTTATGGCATGTTTGCTACCATCATGAACTTGCATGAAAAGTGGGAATGTGTCCCTCTCTGACCTCATTTTCGTCGGACGGAATAAAAAGTTTGGCTAGTTTGTGGCGACTAATGGAAGGTAAGATCTCAGTGACGCTTAGGCAGTTTACAGAAGTCTCTTAGCAAAATTATTGAAATAAAACTATACTTCCTGTAGAGGCAGAAAAAGCTTATGTCAAAGTTTATCTCAAAGTTGCCAACCAGGTCCTTTAATATGTTGGAGACTGATAATTTCTTCTGAAAATTATTCTGGACCTTTCTAATGTACATTTTAAGGACTAATCAATTACTATCCTATAACACAGCGTGTGCCTGACAATACTGAGTTGTTACATTTAATCTAAGAAGCTAGTAACAGGCCACCTGTAACTGATATGAAGAGTGTAAAATGTAAATGGCAAGCAAGTTAGTGTGGTCATTTAAACCATTACTTTATGCTGAAATATATTTATATTTCCATGTAAATGTGAAAAGAAGCAAAGATGTAACAGTGAGACGCTAAGTATTTCAAAATGTCTGGTATAATAATTTTGTGCCGTCTTTTGGATCAGGAAAGAATGATGGATCACCTTCATTCTTTTTAGGTTTTGTATTTTTAATGCCCACTTTGCTTTGCATTTTTATTTTTACGTATTTATGTTGTTATTGGTATTTTCTAAGTGCTAAATTTCAGATTTCCACTAATTCTGCTCCATTATTTCAGATTCTTCTAGTTATTTTAGATTTTTCTCTTTGTTTTCTTCCTCCTTTGATACTTTCAGAAGTGAACTGGACTTTCATAAGCCAACAGGTCTCTGTGCAACGTCAGGTTTTTCTCCATTATTTTCCTCCTTGTTTACTCACGCAGGCTGCAGTCAGAATTTCCATCACAGTCACTAAATAGTATGTTGTCAGAGACAATGTATTGGTACTACATTGTGCTCATGTGTGTATGGATGTGGGTATACTATACTATACTCAAGACAGGGGCTTCAGTCCTCCAGGTTGAGAGGACCCCCAGTAGCAGCCAAAGAAAGCATTGCCAAGTGTCTTATGCAGTATGACATTGCATGACATTTCCTGTGTGAGAACCATATGGAATGTCACATTTTTTCACCCAAGCTCGAATTTGGTCATCTTCTGCTTCGATGCTGAGCTGCTCAGGATGCCTGGATGTTGGAAAACTACTGATTGCATATTAAGGTATCATGCCTGTGCAGTTGGTTTGCTCTCGTACAGTGTTTTTCTGTGCCATTGCCATGTATCTGACTGGCCCCACTCACTGAGAAAGGAACATGAAGCCTCTTTATCAAGGCAGTTTCTTGCTATGTGGTTGGAGCTGCCCCTATTGGAAGTGAGCTTATGGCCTCCAAAATCCTTCCCATGTCTGTGGTAGTGGTGTAGCATTTCTGAATCTTGTCTGTGTGTCGTTTTTCCAATCTATGGCTGGTACTTATCATCTTCTCCTTTTCCTGCATGCCAATTAATTAATCTCTGACATCTGTCTCCTCAACATGTAAAAATCCTTCAGTTGCTAATCCACCAAAGAAGCTAAGTGTATTTTTAGAAATGCCAGGGTCTTAGTTGCTCCACCAGTGGATTTTAATTTGTAAAAGCTAGCTGATGTCTATATTGAATTGTGCAACTATGGCTTCCTCTTCAGGAAACACAATACTGAATATTCATTTTTATCCATATAATGTGGAAATAGTGTTAATTCACTATTTTGACAGTTATACAATGAAAAGAATTGTAGAAAATAAGTCCTCAGTATTCAGGTCTTAACAACAGACAGGAAGGTGAGCTATTAGTTCTTTGAAGCATGATAGGCATTTGAGTGCAAGAATGGCCTTGCTAACTCAGACCGGAGGTCCACCTAGCCAAGTTCTCTGTCTTTAACAGCAACTAATAGAAAATAGAGAAAGTGCAAAAAAAAGAGCATATTCCCCTGGATAGGACTGCTGAGCTTCCAGGTACCTATGGCTTAGACGTTTCTTGAGCTAGAGTGTCTTTTCATGCCTAGTAACACTTTGTGCCTTTTTTTTTTTCCATCCAAAAATGTGTCTAAAATTTTCTTGAATGCATGTAAACTTCCCTGTACACAACACCCAGACACAATGAGTTCTGAAGTTGAACTACATATAATTCAAAAAACTACCTCCTTTTTCTTGGACCTATCCTCTGGACATTTTACTTGATGACTCTACTTTTTAAATTATGATTTTGTAGACCTCTATCACATCCTCCTTTGGTTTTGGTCTTCCAGGCTGAAGACTTCTGGTCTATTTACTGGGTTTTTTTGTCCAAATGCTGTTTCTGTCTTGAGTGGTGTTTCTCTCTCTGCATCCTTCTCTGTACCTGTTCTACTGTACGCTTCTGAAAACAGCACATAGCTGCAAACAAAGATTTTTCATTCATACACAAAGTGATTCCTCTTCATTCTAATGAGGACATGTGCTTTTTTCCTCTCTCTTTGTGGCTGTAATGCATTTTGCATGAATAAGTTTGAATCTTAATCTTTCCTGCCATTTATAACAGAATTTATTTTCTATTTGGCTATTTGTACCTATAATAGTTCTTGGCAGATTATCACAGCATTTTTGAGAAAAGGAATCTTCTCCCATTTCTGTGACTCTTTTTCAAGCTGTTTGTGTGCCTGGATTCACCAATGCTGCGCCAGAGTTTAGTGTTACGTTCAGAGTGTATATGAGCCATAATCAACAATTTTAAGCTGCAATTAAGAATGGTCCATTGAGTCCATTAGAAAGAAACAAACACAAAATGGAAGATAGAAATACTATAAAATTACATTGCTTCACTGAGCAGGCAGGGAAGCTTATTGCTGAAAAAGAGCTAATGGATGTACATTAGCAAACAGGTAAGTGCCCAGGAGATAATGAATAAAGAATTTTAGACTTTTCTTGGCAGCATGGATTTTCTTTGTAATGAGTAGTAGTAATCACTTCTTAGTATGGAAAGGGAGCTAGCAGCAATATTTGACTTCATTTCTGTTTTGTGGTTTGCAATGGTTGTTACAGAATAATCATAATTCAGACTGGATCAAAGATAAGTTTAATGAACTAGGGACTTCATTAACATTTTGCATTCCTTATCTCACCACTGGATTAAAAGAACTTTCATGTTATTTAAGAAGAAAATGTGTCGGCCCTCTATAGGACATCCTCGGAATCCCAGTTGGACTTGGTACCATAGGGCTAAGATTATACAAAGCAACAACAATTTTCATGCCTTCCACTTTGCCTACATCTCCACTTCAAAAAAGTTTAATGATTCACGTATTTTTGCTTAGCTGCACAAGCTGGTTTATGTTTTTATCCTTTTTGTGTGTGTGTGTATGTGCGTGTGTACTCTGCTGGGTTTAAATGTGCTTTGAATTTTCCTTCTCTTACCCCCTTGTAATAATAAAATTAAAGTGTTACAGGTATGTGTGTGTGTATATATATATATATGTATGCTGCTTCTTTTTGCTTGAGAGCTTAAATAGTAGAAAACATTTTGTTCTATTTCTTCTGTCAGGAAATGACCATTGTTTTTGCTTTGCAGTCCAGCCTGATTTACACTGGTGTGCAATGGCGACTTGAGGGAATGAGAGGGTCCCAAGAGAGCCCTGGGAGACCAGGCTCATTTTGCCATTGTTGACAGAGGATTAGGAAGGGTTAGGATAGAAACTGCTGTTTCTGAGTGATGATGTACAAAGCACCTCTTCAGGAGTAGTTGCTACTCAGTATTTACCAGTCGAACCTTGGTGGCAGAGGCAGCAGCCAGTCTGGCTTTCTGAAGCTCTGCTGGAGACAAAGTAGGACCAATGATGATTCATTTTCACCTTCTACAACCTGTTACCTTATGTGAGGCCTCAAGTTGTCTACAGCTCAACCCTGCAACACCTTATCAGAATACAAGTATTGCATTCTGCTGCCCTTCCCCATCCAATGTAGATCACCTGAAAATTAGAGGCAAGTCAGGTACAGGACTGTTAGTGAGGAAAAGCACATTTTGTGAAGTTTCTAATTAAAAATATAATGATCTCATGGAAGCTGATACCAATTACTCTGTACTTCTGTAGGACTTTAAAAGACAGACATCAAACCACTGCATTTTGTACACTTGTTTGGGTGAAGAAAAGTGAACTAAGTGATTGGATGACTGCAGAAAAGATGCTTTAATAGCAATTGACAGTGGAAATTAGCTATGAAATTGCTCAAAGGACTGGAGTTTAGTTACACAAACTTAAAATTAGAAGAACATTCTGTACTGTATGAAGAAAAACATATCTGTAACATTTGGTACAAGCTAACATTAGTCAGGGTAATTAAATTCAATGTTTTTTAAAGATTAATAGATGTTTTACTTCAAGTGCTTTAGGAAGCACGGAAACAGGGGGAAAAGAGTATTGCTTTACCACATTTTCTCCTTTCATGTGTTCTGGTATGTTAATTTGCCAGTATCAGAGAAGTGTCTAGCTGGGTGGATTCTCTTGATCTCAGGTAGTTTTCAAAAGTAAATTACCATCCTAGGAAGATAAACCCCATTTCTGAAAGGTGTTGTCCTAGTTTTGTTAAAAACAAGACCAGTTCTCTTTTAGGCATTTTTCCTTTCAGCTAAGTTCTTCTAGGTGGCTGTACTTTGCTGAGTTTTAGCCTGCATATTTTTCCTAGGATGCTGTACTCGGCGCTGATAAGAAGACCAACAGAATGCTGAAGAAGCTCATGTTTAGATTTATTACTGTGGTAGCCAAGAAAGACTGATAAGTTTTCCCGTGTTCCGTTGTGAGAGGGGCGTGTTTGAGGAGGGGTGGATGGAACAGGTGACTGGAACGGATGAACCTGAGTATTCCATCCCATAATCGCCATACCCCCTATATAAGAGGGTGATCACGAGGGTCAAGCTCTCTTCGACCATGGCCGGCATTTAGAGAGGACCCTGCCTGTCTGCTGAGATCTACAGGCCCCAGGCCCTGCATCCCTGCAACCAGTTTCCGATTTGCTGTGAAGTCCTGCCCATGACTTCCGGGGGCCTGAGCTGCACCTCCTGGAGCCACAGCAGCTCTGCCCACCCAGCTCTGCTGCTGGAGTGACGCCAGCTCCACATCGAGCACTCAAGATTGGTTTTGTGTATTTTGTATGTATATTCTCCATTTATTAGTAGCATTAGCAAACCCTTTAAACCCTTCCAACTTGAAGTCTAAGTCTCCCTTCCTTCCCTATTATCTTCCTTATCATCCTTCCGATCTAAAGGAAAGGGGTGGCGGGAGGTAAGAGGGCAACAGGGAGTGTCTGCCATGGTTTATTGTCACCTTCTTTAAACCTTGACAGGTGTATAAGAATTTAAAAATAGAACTGACTGCAGAAGGATTTTCAGTTCAAAGGGAAGTATTGATTGGTTGTTTACCTTGGAAATCATCAGGAAGATCGGGAAAAAAAAAAAAGAAAAGAAAACTCACACCCCTCCCCCATGCTATTTCCAGAAGATTGACATTTTTCGTTGCAAGGCAAATACTAGACACCTCCACATAAGGAGAAATTAAAGAGAAGTTGTAGAAAGCTATTTTTCTGTATTTCCTGCCTTCCATGGACTTGGAGAGTCAAGAACCCATCAAAATGTTGGGACCACCAGGAATGGCGTCACGCCTGCTCAGTCAGCCTGCCACCTCAGGATGGAACCATGACCTCTGAGATAGGTGAGGCAATCCTTCCAATCAGTTTTGGAAAATGGGCATTTAAGTACCTTTTGGAATCTTCAGTATCTGTGTTCTCTGTGCAGCCAAGTGGGACTCTGCAGCTCCTTGATAAAACCCTTACGATCCAGCCGGCTCACACCAAATCCCCAGCACAACAGTCAGCACAGTTGCAGTGAAAGCAATAAGGTAACCTGCACTGATAAGCATATGGCCCATGCTGCACGTAAGGTAAATCAGTTTCTCTGCTGTTTCATTATTTTAAATTGTGGCTGTATTTTTTCTTAGTTCTTATTTTTATCAAAACGTTGTGTAAATATAATAGCTTTATGATCATCTACATTTTGAAAACGCTGAAAAATCATTTGGTCTTTGTGGGACTGAAGGGACTTACACTCTGTGAGCTCTTGTGGTAGCATCACTTCAGCTCTTGCCTCACGAAACCACCTGATTACATGAAGAAACACTGAAAACAGTGATATCTCCTTACATGGCATTGAGTAATTCCCCTCAGCCACACAGTAATTTGCCATGTCTTTACTTTTACTTAGGAGCTTGTACTATGTCAGTAAAACCCCAATGCGAAGTGTTTCACATAGAATTTGGAGATGCAAGATAGCAGACTGACATATCATTCTCTCTTCAGGTGTTTGTAGGAGCCAAGCACCAGCTAGCCCACAGTATAGCAGAAGTATGTGATATTTATTCATGTAGTTACATAAGAAGAAAAAATCTCTGCTCTACAAAATTTACTCTTTAATTTAGACCAGTAACAGTATGAATACTGACAATAGGCCATGCTAGATAAGATGGGGTGATTGTGTAATGTTTCTGAAAGTAATTTTATTAAAAGAAATTGATCTTACAATTAATTTTCCATTATGTGGCTTTTTTTTTTTTAAAGAAGAAGAAAAAAGGCAATTCTTTTTTACCTTCCTTTTTTTTTAATGGGCAGGCAAGAGAGTAACAGTAGATTGTGCTATGGTAGAAGTGAGCAGCGGAAAGCTTGTTTGCTGGAAGCGTTAAGTTACAGGGGAATCAAGCCAAACTACAGAACTCATCCTGCCCAGTTCTGGTAAATGTTCATGCAAATTTAACCTTGCAACTGCACAATGAAACATAGTTTTCTTGAAGGCACAGTTTCCCTGAATGCATAGTTTCCCCCAGTGTAGTAGAACTTGTTCTCACGCAACCCAGTTTTGTAAGTGAAAAGTTTTTGTATTTGACGTATTGCATGCATGTTGTTGGAGGGTGAGTTAACAATTTTTATACTTGGTTGTCAGTACACTGATGAGTTCAGAAAGGAGTCAGGAGAGGTGTGTGCAGCAGTCTCGTTATAAGGGCAGCTTAAAATATCAGGTTTTCCAGCCCAGAGAACCAACAAAACAAGTGACAGTGAAACATTTAATAGAATGTGTGTAGCATTACTTTGGACCATCTCAGTTAATCAACTAGAAAATGAAAAAAATGCATCATTTGAGACTGAAACAGGAAAATCACAAAATAGAGAAGTAGTTTTTTTGGACAGTGAGTACTGGGGAGAAAAGCAGGTATTTGGTTACTAAGCACTAGTCTATGAGAGAACGTAGAAACTGTAAGTAGAAGTTGCAAAGAGATTAATCAGCGTCAGCTAATGAATACCTGCAGATATAATCTCTATTCTATATTTAAAATCATTTCACCTTAGTAGAAAGCCTGTGTGGATCTTGAAAAGATTTTTATGTAGGCAGTTCTGAGAGTGAGATTGAAGCTGTACGCCACATACCTGACACTATATAAGGCTGATCACTAAAAGAGGTGAAAGTTGATGTCTCTCTCATAATTTCGGAAATTAACATTTTTATTCTAAAAGTTTTCAGAAGGATTTTAGAAAGAAATTTTGATGTAAGTATGTACGTTCACACAAATAAAAACCCGATGAATATTTGATGATGACAAATAAAAAATATCAGACATGAGTTTTCACAGAAAACAGAAAATGGTGGCAACAGAACTGGATCTTTCAAAATTGCAGTGCATTTCTAAAAGGAGAAGTTTTAACAAACCAGTGAAGTGAGCATGACTGTGGCTGAAGATTTTTGAGACCTGTGAATTTAAAGCTGCTTCTGGACTTGATTGTACTCTTGCTGCATTCTGTAAATTTATTTTGGCATTCAGAGCCAAGAGGTGGGGGAAAACCCCTTTTGTAAAAAATTATTATTACGGAGAATCAGAAATGAGTACTCATTACTGAACTCTAGGAGAAGATTAGTCAGCATGTGGCTGTCTTTGACCTTGAAATGCAAAGAAGACACAGGACTGTGTGGGAGTCAGGGAGAACTCTATCATGAATTGACTGACATCCACCTGCTCCTGTAGATGCATTTTAGATGCACATTCTGTCTTCCTTTGGAAATGTTATGGTTTAATCTGGCAAGCAGCTAAACACCACACACAGCTGTTCACTCACCTTCTGCCCTCACTGGGGTGGGGGAGAGAACTGGAAAAAGGGTAAGCCTCATACATTAAGATAAAGACTATTTAATAGGACAGAAAGAGGAAAAAAAAAAAAGAATATATCAAACAAGTGACCCACAATGCAGTTACTCACGACCTGTCAACTGATACCCAGCCAGCTCCTGAGCAGTGGTCCCTTGGCTAACTTTTCCCTAATTTATATACTGAGCATGACATGGTACAGTATAGAATACCCCTTTGGCCAGTTGGGGTCAGCTGCCCTGGCTGTGGTGTCTCCCAGCTTCTGCATCTCCAGTCTCCTCAATGAAGTCCTTCATTGGTATAAACATTGCTTGACAACAACCAAAACATCAGTGTATTATCAACATTCTTCTCATACTAAATCCAAACCACAGCACTATACCAGCTACTAGGAAGAACATTAATGCTATCCTCAATGAAATTAGGCCAAGAAATCAGTATTTTTGGTTGCCTCCTTCCTTAAAATGCAGTTAAATTGCTCTGCAGGAAGGCGTTATGCTATGAGGAGCAAATAGCATGCTTATAAGACCATTTGTGTTACACAGCAGTTGAGAGGCAGAAAAATACCTATGCCATCTAATATGAGTTTATTAAACATCTAATGAGTGACTGTGACATTTATTTTAATACGCAAATTCAGGTACATGTGTTTAGTGTCAGGAGAGAAGAATAACAATGAGAATCAGTGATGATTAAAAATCCTATGTTATATGGCTCGAAAGAAAAGGTATACTGTTCTCTATGTTAGGTATGGCTGACAGAAAATGTGTAAAGAGCACAAATGTAGAAGAAATATGAATGTTGTAGGTTTTGAAGAGGAATGAGGCATGGTACGAACATAAAAAGAATCGTTGTCTTTGGACTAACATATATGATATTGGTCTGTGAATAAAATAAGCTTAGTATAAGGTATCTGTAGCCTCATTACATTCTATAGAAATCAATATTCAAGTGACAGAATAAGTCACATTGCAAAAAAATTGCCTTTTATTTTTCCAGTTTATGTACTGTAACTATTCACAAAAATGCTATTGGTTCCTATTAGAATTTAGATCTATTTCCTATGGTGATCTGAACTTATTATGCTGCCCTGTAAATTTGCCAAATATAAATTGCTGTAAAGTCAATTTGAATTTGATTGCTTTCAAATATCTCAAAAAGCAGGGAAGTTGGAAATTATATTTTTTCTGTGCTACTAACTGGATTTATAGTGAAGAGCTTTAAGCAAATATATGTAAATGTCTTTTATTACATCATAAATGAAATACATAAAGCATTGGTGTTCAGTGTAGGTTACTTAAGGTTAATTTGCATCGTTGTTTAGCCTTTACCCTTCCGCAGAGTGGAGCAGAGACTCGCACATTCTGCGATGGGACAGTCCTTATGCTCAGGGTTGCAAGGACTGTGCATGTTCCTTGCAGCAAGTCACTGAGATGGCAGCACTCTGTTCTCAACAAGCTGGGCATTTGTATATGGCAGGCTTGATTTCCTACTCTTTCAAGACTCAAGGACATAGACATCACCACCAGGACAACTGGGAAGTCAGGTGAGACAGAAGAACACTTTTACTCCCTCCTGCAGGACACTGTGACTACAGTACTTATTGCAGTTTGTGGCCAAATACCTCAGTCTATTCCTGAGAAAGTCCTCTGCACATTTGCTGGGCAGATGGTGATTGCTACAGTCAGAATGATGATTCCAGTTAGGATATTTCCACAGATGTTTGTGGGCAATGTGAAATATGTTGTACTTTTAATGCGACTTTTCTATTAACAGGTAAAAATTGCCTTAACTGGTTGCAGAGCAAGAGCAGAAATATTTCTTTCAAAGGTTTTAAAGACTGATCTGACGTATTGTTCTAGAAAAAATCTATCACAGGGAAATTTCATGCCAAAGCTGGATGAGGAATATCTGTATTTAGACTGTGTATTTTGAACTAATTTATTATTATTTTGTGTAAAGTGTCTGTGTTAGTGATGGGCTGTCCATCCCTAACACATTGCTTCCCATTTAACATATTGCAGATTTATAGCTTCCTTTTCTACTTTTTATGCCACCAGTGGGACAGCACATATTCTGTGGCATGCCTTTAATTAATTAGTCTTTTTCCATCCTATTTGGGGACAGACAGAGGAACTTAATACATTATTACTAACTAATGAGCAGATTCTAATTTCTGATGATTAAATTTTCAAAAGTAATTTGAAATATAGATTGTACGTACTTCACAGGGAGACATCATCAGATGGACTTCATTAATTAATCAGCAACATTCAGTGCATAGCATGGCTATGCAGGTTCTAGAGTAAAATAACTGTTATTTGAAATTGTTTTTCACATTTTTCATTGTTTCACAGGAAAATGGCCCAGGGCTTATTTTCTCTGTGATGTTAGCTCCATTTATAACTCAAATCCCATACAGAAAGAAAATGCCTTAACCTTAATATGTGTTAGTACTTCTACGTTGAACTGTTAATCTGGATCACCCCAACTGATCTTGCCTCAAGTTAGTACAGCTTATTAGACAGTGTGGATGTGGATTGTATCTATGTTGGTGCTGCAAATCATATGTTGGGTTCCTGTAGTTCCTGTAATTCTCCCCTTCCCATACAACAAGAAGGACAGGCAATTTCTCCCACAATTCATTCTTGGAAAAGAAAAGGTGGTGGCTTAGATAATTGCAGCAAATAAAGTTGTGTGTTAGCCCTTTAGAAATCTTTGTGCCAGACACAACTGGCGGTAGTGCCTTCTATGGGCTCAGCTCTCTGAGTGTCATCCTGCAGTGCAAAAATGACAAGCTAACTCTTGCAGTGAAGACAGACTCCCCACCTCGTGCTTCTTCTAGGGTCTGAAAAAGTAAAGAACCAAACCTCCTTCTTTCCTTCCTTCCTTGAGGCTGGAGTAGGAGTCGGGACTCTGGTCTCCGTGTTTGGAGGCTCCTGGGCACTGATACAGCAGAGCTCACCTGGAGAGGGTGAGACATGAAATCAGGACAGAGCAAGGTCAGACACTTCCTTGCTGTGCTGTGGCCAAAAGAAAAGGCTAAGCTTTACACTATGAAGCATCATAGAGGAAACAGTCTAGGAGGCTCCTGGAGTGTATGGAAGAGAACTTCCTGACACAGCTGGTCAGTGAGCCAACTAGGGAAGGCACCCCACCAGACCTGTTGTTTGTGAATAGAGAAGGACTTGTGGGTAACTTGTCACTTGGAGGTCGGCTTTGGCCTAGTGATCACAAAATGGTCGAGTTTTCTGTTCTTGGAGAAGTAAGGAGGGCAGTCAGCAGAATTGCTGCTTTGGATTTCCAAAGGGCAGACTTCGATCTGTTTAGGAAGGAGGCAGTCCTGAAGGACAAAGGAGTCCAGGAAGTCTGGTCTCTCTTCAAGAAGGAAATCTTAGAGGCGCAGGAGCAGGCTGTCCCCATATACTGAAAGACAAGCCATCAGGGAAGGTAACGGGTCTGGCTTCAGCCAGAGCTTCAGCCGGAACTCAGGAATAAAAGCTGAGTTTATAACATTTGGCAGGAGGGGCAGGCTACTTAGGAGGACTACAAGGTTTCTGTGAAGTTATGGGGGGAGAAAATTAGAAGGGCCAAAACTCAACTGGAGCTGAGCCTGACTACTGCTGTAAAAAGGATCAGAAAATGCTTCTGTAAATACACCAGCAACAAAAGGAAGGCTAAGGAGAATCTCCACCCTCTGGTGGATGCAGGGGGGGAACATTGTGACAGAGGATGAGGGAAAGGCTGAGGTACTAAATGCCTTCTTTGCCTTGGTCTTTAATAGTCAGAACAGTTGTGCTTCAGGTACGCATGCCCTTGAGCTGGAAAGACAGGGACAGGGAGCAGAATGAGGCCCCAATAATCCAAGGGGAAGTGGTTGGGGACCTGCTGCACTACTTAGACACACATAAGCCTGTGGGACCGGATGGCATCTATCCATGGATACTGAGGGAGCTGGTGGAGGTGATCACTAAGCCACTTTCAATCATTTATCAGCAGTCCTGGCTAACCAGAGAGGTCCTAGTTGACTGGAAGTTGGTGAATGTGATGCCCATCTACAAAAAGGATCAGAAGGAGGATCTGGAAAATTACAGGCCTGCCAGTCTGACCTTGGTGCCAGGGAAAGTCATGGAACACATCATTTTGAGTGCTATCACGTGACACATACAAGACTACCAAGCGTTCAGGCCCAGTCAGCATGGCTTTACGAAAGGCAGGTTCTGCCAGACCAACCTCATCTCCTCTATGACAAGGTGACCCACTTGGTGGATGAGGGAGAAGCTGTGTATGTTGTGTACTTAGATTTCAGTAAGACCTTTGACACTGTTCCCCACGGCATTCTCCTGGAGAAGCTGGCAGCTCATGGCCCGGATGAGTGTACTCTGCGATGTATAAAGAACTGACTGGAGGGCCTGGCCCAAAGAGTTGTGGTGGATGGAGCCAAATCCAGTTGGCAGCCAGTCATGAGTGGTGTTCCCCAGGGCTCAGTATTGGGGCCAGTTCTGTTTAATATCTTTATCAACGATCTGGATGAAGGGATTGAGTGCACCCTCAGAAGGTTTGCTGATGACACCAATTTGGGTGTGAGTGTTGACCTGCTGGAGGGTATGAAGGCCATGCAGAGGGATCTGGACAGGCTGGATCATTGTGCTGAGGCCAAATGTATGAGGTTCAACAAGCCCAAGTGCTGGGTCCTGCAACGTTACAGGCTCGGGGAAGAGTGGATGGAAAGCTGCCCGGCAGGGAAGGACCTTGAGGTGTTGGTTGACAGCCATCTGAACATGAGCCAGCATTGTGCCTAGGTGGCCAAGAAAGCCAACACCATCCTGGCTTGTATCAGGAATAGTGTGGCCAGCAGGACCAGGGAAGTGATCGTCCCCCTGTACTTGGCACTGGTGAGGCTCCGCCCCGAATCCTGTGTTCAGTTTTGGGCCCCTCACTACAAGTAAGACACTGAGGTGCTGGAGAGAGTTCAGAGGAGGGCAATGAAGCTGGTGAGGGGTCTGGAGCACAAGTCTGATGAAGAGCGGCAGAGGGAACTGAGGCTGTTTAGCCTGGAGAAGAGGAGGCTGAGGGGAGACCTTATCGCTGTCTACAGCTACCTGAAAGGAGGTTGTTACATGGAGGGTGTTGGTCTCTTCTCCCAAGTAGCAACTGATAGGACAAAGGGAAATGGCCTCAAGTTACGTCAGGGAAGATTTAAATTTTATAATAGGAAAAATTTCTTCACAGAAAGGGTTGTCAGGCATTGGAACAAGCTGCCCAGGGAAGTGATGGTGACACCATCCCTGAAAGTGTTTAAGAGATGTATGGATGAGGCTCTTAGAGACATGGTTTAGTACTAGAGTTAGGTTATGGTTGGACTCAATGTTCTTAAGGGTCTCTTCCAACCAAATTGTTTCTATGATTCTATGATAATTTCAGATGTCTGATCTGCATGGTCCTTCAGCCTGAACAACTAGGATGTCAAACTGGCACTGAAATGGTGTCTGAAGCTCATGCCAGGAAAGTTTTGCCTGATTTGTTGTTTTACAAGGGTTCTGCTGACACAGAATGCTTCAGGGCCATTTCTAGGGAACGAGCCACAAAACTGGTAAAGCTCTTTCCTTCCTCTGAAATCCCACTTGCTGGCAGGGAACCTCTGCAGCTCAACACGAAATTCGTACTGCTGATTATTCATCTGTGTACCGTTGTTGAAAGTCAAATTGTTAGGGATAGAAACGAATATAAACAGAAACATGCTGACTAAAGAAAAAGCTTGGGATTAGAAGATGTGAGTTTTACTCCTGGCTCTAGATGACTTATAATCAAATAAGGTAAACAAGTCTATTGAGAACTAACACAAACTCTCCTCTGAGTTTTGCCCAGTATCATGACAGTGACAAACACATCCCATGGAGATGATAGAGACCACACTTGCAGAAAAGACCAGCATCCTTGCAGCTCCAAGAGGTGAGGGTGAATGTCATGATGGGATGTGTGCTGCAGAGAATAGGTTTTAGAGCCTGGAAATGATTGCTTCTTAAAGCAGTCATTGAAACACCAGGAGGGACAAGTCTTGAATTATCCTGATCCAGGACTGAGTTCAGAATGTTATCACTAAATAATCGCAATACAATAATCATCACAATACACTCATATTTAGCCCTTTCCCCACATGAATGCAAAACTACATCCAAATAAAGAAGCTACTTCCAAGAAATCGAAAGGAACAGCCAAAAGAAAACAAATATTTGTGGCATAATATGGAGATTGCTTAAATATGGTATTCTGGAACCTCAGAATAAATGTATTTCAGTTATTGAAAAAAGAAAATTTGGAAAAGCACCACAAATAAGTCTTCAAAGTTAAACATCAGAGTAAGGGAGACTACTAGAAGTTAAAAAACCTAAAATGAACATCACATTCAAATGGAAAAATAACAAAACTTAAAAGTAAAATTAAGAAGGAAGGGAAAAAAAAAACTTTGGGGAACAATTTTCTTAAGCCATAAAAATTAAAAAATATACTTATTCATCAAACTTATAAGGAAGCCTGCCAGAAAGTCTGTGGGGCCAGTAGATGATCATGGCTTAATAGGAGTTCTCACACGACAAAAATGCCAAAAAATTAACCCAATTCTTTTCAGTGTGCATCACCACTGAGAAGACATTTCAACTAGAGGGCTTTGTGTTATATGGGTTGGAGTTTAAAACAGTACTTTCTCAAACAATTGTGTCAAAATAATAAGATTTAGTAGAAATAGATGGAGTGAATGCAGACAAATTACCAGAACTTGGTAATTTTTCACTTGGGCGCCCTAAGGGAACACAAATAGGAAAATGGAAACTTTCGACTATGCTATGGCATCTGTTAACTAAACCAGTTGTGATATAAATTCAACTTTTAAAAAGAATTTAAGTGGAATGGGGAATTCAGAAAGCTTAAGACAATCAATACATTTGGTAGTGTGTGAGCTGTTAGAAGCCACCCTAGAACTAACAGACACAAGGGTAAGTACAATGTAATGAGGAAGAACCAACACAGCTTTTTAAAGGGAATTAGTACCTTGCAAATCTATTAGAGTTGTTCGATTATCTCTGAATATACAGAAGAAGTGATGCAGTTGATAACTCTGCCAAAAAGCTTTTTGACAAGGCCTTTTGCTGAGGGCTCTTAAAGAAATTACATGGTGGTAGGATAAGGGAGAAGCTCCTCTGCATATTAACAACTATTTAAAAGGTAGGAAATGGAAAGTGAGAATAAATGGTCAAAATTCACAAGGGAGGAGAGTGACAATGAAATTTCTTAGGCATCTGTGCTGAGACCTTTACTGTTATAGTAATAAATAATTCTACATTATATAATTAAAACATGTGTATGTGCATGTATAGTATACGTTTATGTATACTCATATCTATATTTTAATATATAGATGAGAACATGACATGAAATTTGTATTCTGTATCTAAAAATGCGAAGTAAAGCACACAGGAAAACCTATCCTAGCTATATGCCCACAGTGAGAGGATCTAAATCGGCATTCCATTACCATGCCAGACAGAGCCCAAAGTCACTGGAGATTGTTCTGTAAATATATTGGCTCAGTGCTCCACACTGTTCAAAAAACCAGGCAGAACATTAGGAACTATTAGTAGACGAAAAACTGACTTTTACTGTTTTGCTTTCTATGTCACTCTGAATAGTCATAGTTCATCTACACCCAGAGTACATTTGGGGAGGTCTGAGCAGCACTCTCTGCCTTTTAAAAAGAGTGTAATAGAATTATAAAAAATGTTACAGTTCTCTCTTCTGATAGATATCTACTATATCTAAGGTGGTAAGGATTGCTGGGATATAGAGGAGCTCCTGTATATGGAAAGATTAAATAGTCTGATGTGCATCAGGTAGAAAGGAAGAGGGTTGAGAGAACAGAGGTGGAGTCAGGCAGCAGCTTTCAGTCATGCACGTTTTCATTCAGGGCAGAAGCAGTCTTGGAACTCACTGATATCTGTTGAGTCCAAAAGTATAGATGGGTTCAAATAGCAATTGCTAAACAGGTGTATGGAGCCATGCCAGTCAGCAGCTGTGGCTACAGCCTCTGGCTGAGAAAAGGCAAACCCCACAGTCGCACAGCAGGATAACTACATTGACCAGTAATGCTATGGTCCAAAGCCAGATGTGTCCTTCCCTCTGCAACTCTGTTTTGCTGGCATGGGTACGCATCTGGTACTGTGATGAGCTGTTTCAGAGCTCTGAAATAAAGGACAATAATCTCTCAGTTGTAGGGTTACTTTTCTATCATCTCTGTATGCTGAAATGTTTCATCACAGCGGTATGTGCCGATGCCTGGACAAAGCGCTGGGCAGGACTATGTGGTTGGGGAACAGGGTAGTGTTCTGGTTTATGTTGGCTTAATCTGCCTTGTAGCTGCATCCTGAGCTGGACATGGAGGAATCCAGTCTGTCTGTTCTTACTGTTGTTACCTAAGCACTTTGCCTAGGCTGTTGTCAGGAGCAGCGTGGATGGGGTCCCGTTTGACTAGTTTAGGTTCTTATGACTTGTATTGGTTTGTTGGTGCACCTCTGTTAGGTTTTGCTTCCCTGCTGAGGAGGAGGCAAACCTCACTTTTCCCATCCTGGAGAGATAGCTGAAAGACTTACTCCAACATAGGTAAACTCATTCTAGGCCAGTGTAAATGTAGCACTTCAAAGATTTTTCAGAAAGTTGGTCATACTTTTGCTCCATCTAGGATGTTTTAACTGTGGCCAGAAGGGACAAGAACCTGCAAGATGCTCTTATGCTCTTGTCTAAAGATAAATATATAGTGTTCCCTTTCATGGCCCTAGTTCTATTAAGGGCAATATATGACATTTTTGGTCAGATTCTTCTGTTTTTAGGAATCATGTATCAAAAATGTTAATTCATATCTTGAATCCTTTTTCCCCTGAGAGAGCCATACCTGCTTGCTTTGTACCAGAGTGTGACACAATGGACTTGCATGAGTCTCCTTGGGAGCAGAATGAATCTTATCTAAACTGAGATCCAGGCTATGAAGGTATGTGCCACTGTGTGCCACACGCAGGTGATGGTGGACCTGGCCTTACTTATTGACTCATTTGTGGCCCAAACTAGTGTAATCCTACAGATAACACCCAGCAGATAGATATTATTTACAGAAGCACTTGTTGCCTAATTGGTGGGTTATGATAAATGCATTTGGGAAGAAATCACACCCTTTGCATACAGGTATACCTGCAATGAAAGGAAGAAGTGGGAATGCATTGAAGAGCTGCTTGTTGCAAACTATTCTGTCATCTCTTCTGAGAGCCAGGAAAATTAAGAAAGCCTCTGCAATTTCTAGTTTGCAAAATTAAATAAAAGTTTAATTGAAAAGAAGATATAGTAACTGTCTTGGTATCACTTAAGTATTATGATCTTCTTAGAAAGGCTGATGTCTATGAGAGGAAATACTGCTGCTTTGCATGAAATATGGTGGCTTAATGTCAACATTAACACTCTATCTGTCTTAAAGTATTAATTTCCCAACCTTTGGAATATCATAATTTTGCATCATTATGTAGTATTCAATGCAATAAGCATCAATTTTTCAATAATAGAGAGGTTTTAAACAGACTGAGGGAGGAAATGAGTGTTTGCAGAAGCCACTAGATTTGTCTGAAACCATATGCACCTATTTCTGGTCTCTTGTTTCCATAAATAATAGATTGACAGCTTCATGGTTTCTAGAGGATACATGGTACCTATAAATGTCAGACAAGTAAATTCAAACATTCAATTTTTCAGTGATGAATAACTCAGTTTAAGGTTTTTATAGTTCTAAATTAAAATAATAATTTAATTTGCCTGATGCTTTAAATGAGTTTGAGGGTACTGTGACTAAAAGGAGGGGAAAAAGGAAAAGGGAAAAAAAGGAAAAAGGAAAAAAAGGTCCCTGACAGTTCACTTATAAAAGGAAATAAACTAACATTCAGTGCACGACATCCTCTCTTCTATAAACTATTTGTGGGCTGAAACATTTCCATGGAGACTGAAAATGGGTCTTCTCCCCATGTGTCAAAATCAGCTCCAGTGTTACCCACGATAGAGTTTGTGACGACACCATCTTTGGCATACTGACATATTACTCGTGTAACAAGGACACAGCTTATTTCTAGTAAGTTTATTGTAGATATTCTTTTATTACTGCTGGCAGCACTTTCACCTGAGTTATATATGTGGAGAAACATCTACAGGTACCTCTTATTTGGTGAAAGGAACAAGAGCCATCTAACATGTTTGTGAGCCTAAGATGGAGGCAACCAAGTCAGACACTGTAGCTTAGTGTTAAAGGAAAATATTGTCTAAGAACTTTCTAAAAGCTAACACTGATGAACTAGAGTGGCATTTGCCATCCTGTCTTGTGCAGTATTGATTGATTCAGTTACAGGTACTAGACTTGCACAAGTTGTTCAGTGTAGATTAAACATGTAAGTTGAGGGAAGTTTTGAGTCTGAGTATGAGGCTTCATGCAAGTATGTCAAGGTTGAGTTGGTAATAGCTGAGTCGTTTTGGCATTTTCTGCATCTTTTAAACAATACCTTTATTATAAACATTATATAAAACACATAACAAATATAATTTGTACCCTTTGTCTCTGGTGCTTAGTAGTGACGATTCTCCAAGGAGACAGATGAATATTTGGCCTCCTACTAACGAGAAGAAAGCTGCTTTCAGAACATACTTGTATTTCCTATCTTATTTCTCTTTTTCTTGTATTATTTTATTAATCATGCAAGTTTTGCATGATTCCCAAAGTCATGACAGATTTGCATTTTGTCTTGTCTCTGTCTCTGGAGTTTAGGGTGCTTGGATTAAGGTTTGTTGTACTAAGCATTTCCAGGAATAAACAAAGACAAGAGCAAAACTGATGTAACAGTAGCTGAGTAAAAAAACCACTATCCAGGGGGTAACTGAGGACTTCAATGCATTAAAATAGAGGGCTTTCCAAGTGAGAAAGGTTAAGAGGTTAAAGGTGAGAGGTTAAAAAAATCCTAAACCAAAACCAAACTAAAACCTAAACCTAAACCAAACTTTGGTGTACAAATTAATATGAATTAATACAGTATATTAATGAAGCAATAAAAAGTTTCATTAAGAAAGAGAGTTTGGTAAGTCTGGAAATAATTTTATGAGGATTGTGTAAGAAATAGATACAAAAAGGTATGAGGGTGATAGACTGCAGAGTATTAATGTAAGAAAAAAGCATCTCCAACTAATGAATACCAAAGTATTGTGGAATTGACTATAAGTGTTACCAGTATTAGGAAATGCCATTTAATAATTTTAGTAAATACTAAACTAAATTTGCATTAGGTGTTGACACAGGAAATGCGTAAAAAAGTATCCTATATCTTCTCTAGAGAATCTCCTGCAATGAACTATTAAACAATTCTTAAGCTTTTTTTTTTTTTTTTTTTCCCCCCGTGGAAGTGTGTGTAAACTGAATTTGTGCTAAGGCTTTGAAAGTTTATTCTGACCTATAAGGTATACTCTGATCTGATTAAAAAGACACATTACATAGATTTCAATTGTCTATTGAGGGATGAAGAGAAAAATGGGTGTTTCCTTTTTTCCAATCTTGTATTCAGGTTGAAAACTGTCTTCACAAGCTAAAGACATCAACAGGATTGTATAATACCACATTGTTTACAAAACCAACTTCTGTCTAGCACCCTAAACTATAAACTACTTAACCCAAAAGGTTTATTGGAAATTCAAAGAATTGTTGGAAGGCACAGCACAGAAAACGGACACTGTCCAGATCATATTGTCCTTGGCTGAGAGGAACTAGAGTTGATGTTTTCCAATATTATGGCTGTAAGAAAGGAGGCAAAACCATCCAGAGATGCTCATAGATCTGTATGTGGGTGTTCTCAGTGCTGGTTCTAGCCCAGGCCTCTGGAAGTATACTTGAACCATAACATGAAGAATCATGGCTAAAGCTGAGAAACGTTGAGAGTCAGACTGATTTTCACCTCCTTGTTGTAATTGCATGGAGATGATGTTTCAGTGGCATGACGGATAACTAGCCAAACTCAGGCTATTTGACATCAAAGGAGATCATGCTACAGAGATTCAAAGGTGCTACATGCATATTTTGCAAGCTGCTAGATGACTATACTTTAATAAAGCCATCAAAATGCTATTATTATTATTATTGGTGGTGTTATTTGTAGAGACCACATAATGTGCTACTTCGTGTCAGGGAGCTGCTGTTAAAGAGTGGTATAACTTTCAGAAAGATTATGCCCTGAAGGTACGTTTAAGAACAATGCAGCGTATTATATCCCCTAAGAATAATACAGGGAAGAACAAAATGAAGGCAGATAGAGCAGGGTGTGTGGAAAGTGCTCTGCAGAACAAGGGCTCACATGATACCGACCATTCCCAAGGCAAGCTTTATTACTGCAAGTGGTCTCTGAGGGAGCAGGATGGTGAACAGCAGCTGAGGCTGGTGAGGCTGAGAGTCTTCTGGTGCTTCGCAGGATCCAGCCTCAGGCTGGTGACAGCATCATGAGCCGCGGTGTCTCAGATCCCTGCTGGGCGCGACCGTCACATCGCTGAACAGGGTGCCACTGCTGGAGAGGGTCGGGTGGAGGGGATGAAATCCTTCCATTCGATAAGCTTGTTTGACATCAGCAATTATCAGCTGCCTGCTGCCTGTGAAGTATTTCCTCTATTTCAGCAGCTGGGGTGGTGTTTTCCTGGCTTGCTGCAGTGCGATGATTAGATTGCTGTCTCTAGCCAGCAAGCACTGAGATGCTGCAGGCTGAATGATAACCACAGCAGACAGAAAGCGTTATTCCTAAAGTGCTCCTGAGAGTCTCGTTGGTTTATTTATTTATTTCCCCCCTCGCTGCTTGCTGATAGGAGGCTTATAATGGGTGCAGCATCAACAATAACTCTGGGTCAAAGCCACATTAGCCCTAGTGCTAACCTCCTACAAGATTCAGATTTATGAATTCAATTATGGGAGTTTGCAGCCTGTTTAGATTTGTTGTTGCTGTTATTATCGTTATTTATTCCTGTCTGTGTTTAGCTGCACTCCAACCCGTTTTGGAGTAATTGGGAAGGTTCCTTTTGATAACGTTTAGGCTGAACAGCATGATGACGAGACTGCAATATAAATCTTTCCTTTCTCCTTACTCCATCTGACAGCTGTTGGTGTGAGCCTATGGGCCCCGTATGTCTCGGTATCTGTACTTCTCTGCAGCTATGACTGCATTATATAACTTATTTATTCTTTTTCCAAATAATTCTGACACTAAACTGAAGAAAGCATTTGTTTTATCTAATTGTTACCTTGACATTATAAAACAGATCTTATCAGAAACAAGACAAGAACCTCTACGCTTATTCTTTTAAAATACTGTGGTTTCTTTCCTCCATCCAAACTCATAATTTGATGTCTTAGGGCTGACTCATGATTTTTATATGCTTGGGACTGGTGAGAGAGACTATGTCTGTACAAAGGGCACAGAAACAGATAATCAGGTTTGCGATATGTACAGAAAAAGTTTGTAACATTTAAGATCTTTAGCAAAATACGCCAGGAGTCCAAGCAAGTTACAGTAAGCAAATTATCTTGGAACAAATTATCTGATATCTAATTGAATTTCCTACCATGGTGCCCATCAATCTTGTGTGCTGAAGACTACCTGTAGTGTGTTCTGTGCCTAATAACAATTACAGCAGGTGATTAATTGTCAGACATAAACCAGCTGAAAGAATATATATGGAGGCATATAATAGACAATATCGCTAAGTTTTTCCTGTTGCAGTTCTGACTGTTACCAAGCAGTCATGTAAACTACCAGCATTCAAGTCAGAGAGCATTTTTAATCTGTCAGGAAAGCCACAATAAGGATATTTAGGTAATGATGGCCTACTGTTAGGGGAAAAAAAAAACCACTCTTTTTTCCTTTTTTTAGTTTTCCATATATTTATGTAGGATAAACGTTTTCTTCCCTTTGGTCCCCCTTTTATTTCTAAATTGTCAGTCATGTTTTCTAACTCACTCAGATCTGTTTTCTATGCCATCTTCTGCCTTCTTGGTCAAAATACTCTGTACCTATATAATAAAACTCACCTGTGTACTATGTTCCAACTTTGCGTTAATTAATTTAGTGAAAACTAGGACTGCACTCAAGTTTCTCTCCCAAATTAAAAACAGTGGGTTGAAATTCAAAAGGTTGAAGATATTTATTGTCCTTCACTTTTGCACTTTTCCTTCCGTATTTGTACATGATCCTGTAAATTATGAAGCATCTGATGAGAGATTATTTTCTTCTGAGATCAGAGTCATGCAATTTGGATATGTCAGACCAATATGCTGACTAAAGTGAGAGACAAGACTTCGTAGGATGGACAGCCACATACTATGTGCCTAAACAACTCTGAGGTTGAAGGTGATTCACCTATTGCAATCCTGGAGAGCTGCTGGCTAGGACACAGCCATCTGCTTCTTTTTGCATAGAGATGCACAGAAGTTCAGAGGATTTCTGAGGCAAACCTTTTCTTTAGTCTTTTAGAACTAAACACTTAATGAATAAAACACTTAATGGAGAGAAAGGTGATTTAAGACAGGTAAAATACCACATACCTTTTTTTTTCTGAAAAGAGGTGTAGAGTTCCTAGAAGAATTGTATTAGTATTTAGCTGGTTTAGTAAATAAAATGAAGGAATGGAATGAAAGATGTTTTGTAGTGTTTCACTAAATAGGCAGATAAAGAATTATGGGACTATATAATCATAAGTCAGAGCCTTCACCATCTCTTCTCTTCAACCTGGAATTCCCTAGTTCTCTATGGTAACGTAAAGGCAGCAGTACTGTTGACATGGGCATTTGGCAGTTCTGAGCATCTATACACCAAAGATCCTCAAGCACTATTAACATCACTGTTCCAGTTCTTAATCTTCTAGGAACAATAAACTCGATTTAGAGAAAAGCAAAGTCCTTTCTCTTTGGTGTGGTTGTAATGCAGGGGCTGGTGAGGTTGGTGGGGTTGGTTTCACAATTTCACCTTACAGGTGCTGTTAATATTTATTTAGCTTTACTTTCAAATAAACAATTGTTCAGCAATAGCTCTCCAAAGCAGAATGAAAACATTCTCACAGTTCTCTGGGAGCACTGTTTTTACGTATGGCAATCAGCTTGCACTAATTATTTGAAATTGTGCCTATTTTCATAACCAATATAATTGTAACAGTGTGATTACCATGACAGGCAGCACTGCTAACAAGCGGTGACTCCAGCATACCAATCCTTGCATTGTAACTCAGTTGTAAATCAAGTTCATCTGATACAATAGATTATAAGTCCAGGAGAGCAGACTTTCAAATGCAAACTTGTGTTTCAGTTGCAATCAGATCCCAGACCTCAGGATATTCAGCTGCAAGTCAATTAGCTCTGCTGGCTCACCATGGCACTTTTTTTTTTTTTTTTTTTTTTTTTTTTTTTTTTTTTTTTTTNTTGTGTCTTGAAGCACAATTTAGGTTAAATATTTTAGGTAAAACACCTTAAAAAATAAGAAAGTTCCTGAGCAGCTGTTAGAAACAAAGAGTGCATTTGGGAACTAGTACCAGTTGCTAAGGTGGCTCTTCAACAAAAGATAAATCTTTATCTTCCTACTAAATCCAAATTCAGCATTATTCTTCGCAAAGCATCATTTCCTTAAGATATTTCATCATTTTTAAGGCTGACATGTCTTGACACGATGGAAGCTGATGACAAGATTAAGCAGGATTAGTCGAGAGTGTCTAAATCTGAATATAGCTTTAACAGGAGCCTGCCCCCTGCATGCTGATATTGCACAAGTTATCTTGTTACATATTATGTTATGAAACATAGTTTTTGATACATTTCTGATAAACATAACAATAAAAGACAAGCTAGGCATTATTTAGTGCTTCTTCTTAGCAACTGCTCTTCATTGGGTTTTGGCTGAAGCATGTTCATCCTACCAGTTGGGAAGCAGGCCCTATTTCTGCGTGGGGGAGATCACAGTTTCACTGTGCTGCCTTCCAGAAATAGCAGGGAAATTTGTCAAGGTTTTCTGTACATTCTCTCCTTGTCTCCTACATACAAGCCCGTGCAGTCTTCTGAGGATAGCAAGCAATGCTATCCTCAAAGGGTGATGTAATGGTCTGTGATGCTGGGGTGAGGCAGGACTGACCCTGCATCTCCTTATGCCAGTACATGATCTGCCTGTTACATGATAGACCTATAAGCCTAGCCCAGTCACGATCAAACGCATATGGTCAAATACCACTCCATGCATAGGGTATCTGATGATAGACAGCCTCTGCTATTTGTAAAGGATATCAAGAGGTCTGCTGTCTTACAGCAGAAACAGCCAGAAATAGAATATGCATGGTCCTAGGGAGATGGCACAGGGGACACTGAGCAGGGATGGTGAAGGCTATAAAAATGTGAAGATGATATCTCCTATTGGAAAACATCTCCTCATAGGACTGTTTGGAATTCCACCAGTGGGAGATACAGTTTAAAACATAAAAATACCTGTACGCAGGAAATTAAGTCTCTGTCAAAGATAAGCTAGAAAATATTATGCTCGTGTGTGTAGTACAGGATTATATTTTCTGTGGGTTTGTTTTCAAGTGTATTTTACTGCTGTTTTTTTTTTTTAAATTTAGATTAGTAAAATGATGACACAATAGTGTATTAACAGTATCAGACTGACTTATTTATCTTAATTTCTGCTGAGATCTAATTACATACTCCCTTGCTGGACTTTGCTTGAGTGAAGAATTTCCTTGTGTGCTGTTACGTACAGGGAGTTGTGGTTACGTGTCAAGTAGGATCTAAATCAAAGTAATCATCAGGCTTTTCTTCCACCTAGTTCTTTGGGTTAGGCAGAGACTCTGATTTCAGTAAGAGTAAGAGTAAGAGGCTAAACTTTGGGAACCTTCTGTGGTCTGTGCTCTTCCTCAAAGTCTCCGTGTAGAATGCATTCCTCTGCCCCATAGGAATGTGTGGAGATGTGTAGCATTGCCCAGCACTGTGGTTCCTCAATAAGTACTGTGGAAGGTAATGAATTTGAACAGACTGAATTTCCACCAACTAGAAGTAAGGTGAGTTTGTGAACAATCAAGCAACAGTTTTCTTCCAGTCCTTAAAGTCATGGGCTTCATTAATGCAATGGAATGAGGGTGCAGGGCCTTCTCTTCTAGGAACCTTAATTTAAGTGGGAGCATCACATGGCCGTGTCACTGGACTTGGAACAAAAGGCAGTTTGAATGTCTGAGGGCTTCAGGGATATATGAAGTTAATGTCAGACTGGCCATTATCTAAAAGGCCAGTGGTTCTCATCCCTAATCTTTATCACAGGCAGTTAAAACAGAACTCCACGGTATTTCATTGTAAGGGGGCAGTAAAGGAGACAAATCCTCAGCTGTTATCTAAGGCTTGGTGAGGTGAGAATCTTATGTACAGCAAGAGCAAGGTCTGAGGCATGAAATTGTAAGGTGCCCAGGACATGGGCCCTAATATTTTCTTGCAACATCTTAGCATTTACATTGCTTTCTAAAATGTATTAGCGTATTTTTTAAAGTTATCATTAAAAGATGCAAATTTTATATAGATTTAACTATAAAGCATATTGTAATTTATTATCTGAATTACCATAATAGCAGATGTTCTCCATGCTGTGGTGGCTGTGCAGATTTTATGTCCTTAACACATACCAAAGGCGGCTGTAAATATTTGTACAACTATACTGTTGTTCATACGCAGCTGAGGAATCCAAAGACTAAATGTATTATTCATTATCCGTGGAGACTGTATTTGTAATAGTTCACCACTAGATTAGGACTCCAAACAACAGCCATATGCAGTGCTGCATTGTTTGCTGGGCTGTGCATTGCTTTAGAAACAATTTATGGAAGATAACTGATCCAACAGCTGATGACAAGCTCAGACATATCAACTTACTTCTAAAATATTTATCAAATATACCTGTGGCTAAGGTACATTCTCAGTGAACGAACTCCTTCTGTAGTTAGGGGATTTATGCTTCTGTTTGCAGCTTGGTGTTTTGGATCTGCTAAATTCGTCCATGCTTTCGTGTTGCCACCATAATATCTGAGCAATTTTCAAACAATGACAGTCAATGATAAATTACTTAAAACAGGAACATTTGTAGGTTGTTGCATTACAAATAAGAACGTGCTTTACTTTAAACTACTCCTCACTAGCCTTTTAGATGAAGTTCCAAAATCCTGAAGGATTCATGCGGTGCACTGACTAGGAGGGCTGGTTAGAGTTTCTGTCCCTGCTTGACTCAGGGAGTTTGTTTTTCCTTGGTAGGCAGGTGTTAGATATTTGCAAAGTGAAATGGTGTAGATGTCATGTGAGATATGTTTAAAACACTTTCCAGCAAAAAGACTGTGAGCAAGCTTACCAATAGTAAGACTCCAGATATGTCTAACTTCTCTGGAAACTCTGTGAACAGCTGTAAAGTTTTGTCTTGACCTCTCTGTGCTTTTGTTTTAGGTTCAGCATGAACCCTGACAAGCCTAATTGATTTTGAGTTTGCAATTGCAACGGTCTAAGAGTGCACCAAAAAAAATCCCTAACTGAACTTTGTGTGAATGTTATCCTGCAACAAATCACACACACAGAATGATGAGAAACGTCAGTAACCAAGACGCTAGTAGGAAAAAAAATATACTGCTGCCAGAATATTGTTTTTAAATGTTTATGTGCATGCTGGGAGACAAAGGAAATATGTCTCAAATGCCAAAAGCTTTTTTCCTACCACTATTCTGGAATCGAAAATAATGAAAAACAAACAAACAAACCCCTTGTATTGAATAAGGCTAAGGCTGCCATCAAAAAAGTGCTATTCAAAAATCAGTAAGGAAAAAAATCTATCTGGAAGAGCTGCACTGCAAAGGAGATGTGTATGTAAGCAGAATTTTCAGGGTAATTTCATACTTGTGTGTGGTTTTGAGGTAGAACTTAGAACTGAAATCTGCAGCACCAGAAAGGACTAATTCTTACCCATATTGTAGTTGTGTTAAGACTCTGAGTCAGAGGTTGTTGCAAATCTGAAATGTCAGGATACTTTTGGTCCTGAAGAATTTTGGCATGTTAGAAATTATGTTAAAATTAGATAAAAGACATGGCATTTTGTTGAATGTTTCCAGCTTCAGGAGAATATTTTGAATACTTCACAGGTATATTAAGACCAACACAACTAAAGAGAAGGCGTGGAATCTCTTTCCTTTCTCGGTACACACAGGAGTTAGGCCTGTACAGTGTTTCAGGCATTTGTATTCTGTAAACTTCATTTCTTAAAAGTATGTGAACAAGTGAGTATGGAACTGCTTCCCATTGATCACAGAATCCACTAAGTTTCATCTAGCTAAGAAAGGATGTCTGCTTCCTTGACAAAGACTTTTCTTGTTTGCGTGAGGCATCTCTGTTAGCCTCTGAATCTTTAGGCGACTCAAGGGAGGCAAAGTGATGTTCTGCATCAATAACCCTTCGCATTAAATTTCTATCAAGACTGGTTCTCTGTACCTGAGGTGTTTCTTCTTGCTGCGAATGTTCTTCAGCTTTTCTGTCCTTGACTTGTAACTCAAGGTCCTTCAGTTTGCCCTGTGCTCATCTTTGCCTAGATGTAGCTGTTATAGTTCCAAAATTATGGTTCTGTAACAGGGATTTCATGGAGGTGTGTGTGGGAATGATGCTTGACTTCGTGTTGTCCTCTGATAATAGGCTCGGGTTTGACGGATTTGTGATGGGGCCGTGATAGAAGTGAAAGGACTGTATTCCTGCACAAGGTTTTTAAAGAGGCATGTTGTGCTACTTAGCAGTGCAAAACGGAGGCATGACTGTGACCCACCACCTGTGCTTGGGGAACATGATAGCAAATGGTGGCTGCTCAAAGTGCAGAGCAGAAGGGTTGCTAGAGGACCAAGAAAGTCCATGATGAATCTGAACTTCCTTCTATTGCTCTTGGAACCATTCTTACGGTTCCCTTTGAGGGACTTCAGAGCGTAGACAGCAGGGGAAATAGAAGAGGTCAGTCACCAACGTAGGTAAGGGAGGCTACTTTGGGGGGCATTACACTGGGACAGCATATGCAAAGCCCATATGTGTGAAGGAGTTTCTGAAGGCCTTTTGGTGTTCTAGGAAAAAGCCAGATGTTTTCCTGTATCTGTACAAAAGCTACCATGGTGTATCTTCATTTCTCAAGATAGTTATATTGTAGTCAGCTTCCATTTTAAGAGAACTTGCCATTACAGTTCTATTCTGTTCATTTCATATGATATCTTAAGTGAATGAAGCCTTCCTTCCATCTCACTGCCATGCCATCATCACTTTTGTTATTCCTCTTTCTGTCCTGAAAGAGTATTGGTTTTCAATAGTCTGCCTGTAAAAATCAATTTAATTCAATTTTTGTCTACCAGGTCTAATGAAGAACTGTTAGTACTACCATAGTAAATGCAGATTAATATTAGATGTAATAACAACATCTAGGGATTCATATCCATAAAACATTACAAGAATAAAATAAAGGAAAAATATTAATACATTAAAACCAACATAAAATAACATTTGTTGATTTTACTACAATAGTTTTGGTGCTATCCACATTGACGGAAAGATACTGTCTTAGATCCATTAGATCATGAGCAAAATTAAGTGGATCCAAGATTTCACTTAGCACTGATCCCAAACAATCAAAAAAGAAAATTTACTGGAAGTAGAAGAAACAGGATTAAAATACATCCATATTTCTATTTAGGTTTGTAATTAAATGTAAGGATTTAGTAATGAGTAGCTGGGTTGGAAAATCAGCGCAAGGAGCACTTTTTCTTCTAATAGGCACTGATGCTCATCAACTAAAAGTCCAACATGGGGGATTTGTTGTTACAAAACAAGCCTACTGAAATAGATTGTCTATAAAGTGATATTTCACAAATAAGTAGTAACAGACAGTATAACATCACATGTTCAGGAATGTGTGAAGTTATTAGAATGATAGAAGGAAAACATTCAAGGTAGTGATGTAGAGTCCATGGGTCAGAGATAAAACTAGAACATCTTTTAATTGGTTGCATTTCTTATACATTCCAGTGTCGAGAATACCTTCATTTAACAGTCAGATGATCTACAAAGCTTTACATCTTTAATTTATTACTTACACATTCCTCAGTGCCTTGTTACTTACTTCATTATAAATAATTAGACAAGCAACACTAATGAAGAGTTAAGTAAATTGATTATGTGTAGAAATATTTCACTTTGTTGAACGAAAGATGATTCACAAGCAAAATAGTGATGAACTGGTTGGCTGTGAGCTTCATGGTATGAATCATATTGCTCCTAAACTAGCAGAAGAGCACTCTTTGTGGAAAAAAGATGAAATGAGTGAATGTCTTCTACTTCTGTGTCTGAGCCTGCTATAACATCTGGGGTTTAAATGCCATTTCTCCCAAATTTTTTTGTATGGGATTAGTTTCTAATGATTCATATGAATGTGAAGTTACTTGGAAACTTTAGTTTTACTTGAATTGTTCTTCTTAAACAAGTAAATGAAAAGCAGTTTTTCTTTCTTTGAAGGCTAGTGCAAATATCTTGTGTCATTCCAGTCAGTGTAACTTTCTTATTAAGCACTGCAGCATTCTTCTGCGAGACATTTGAGGGGGGAAAAGTCGTATGTATTTGAAGTTTGTATTGGTTGTCACAGAACTAGAGTTCAGGTGCCATCCAGTGCATCTATTCAAGAAAACAGTTCATGCTGTCTTACACTCATGCAAGTCCACAGAATTCCTCTGTACACTATCCTGAGAAGACCATTTCAGCTGAAGAATATCAGACTTTGGGAAGAGTGCAAGGCACATACAGAGAAAGTCTTCAGTGGTAAACCATATATTAATACATTCATTTAACTAGTTCATTAGGGAGACACCTAAAAAGCTACATGTATGTGTACACACCCACTAGGCAGTTCTATTATATTTATATTGCATACTTTCATGAAAAAGAAAAGAATCGCATGAGATTAGTCATTCCTAAGGGTGTGGCCTTGACTCTTTGTTGTACATCAGCCTTTCTCCATACAAAACCATCACAAACAAGGATGCTGAGACAACACTAACTTACCTTATCTACATTCCACTTGTGTTGCAAAGCACCATCAAGTTTGAGACCTTGTGATGCTGGATGAGGTGCAAGCACATAAAAAATAACGAACTTGCATTCTAATGAGAAGTTATGAGTGGTGAGGATGACAAGAAAAGGATGGAGGAGCAAGACATGTAAAGGATGCTGTGGTGAGCAACTGAGTGATTGTAAATCATTTCATGGGCTGTGAACAAGTTTTGCGGTTGACTGCTGTTTGATTGATACTAATAAGGATTAGAGCAAAACAACTTGAAGAAACAATCCTGGAACAAACTGAAGAAAGCAGAGCTAATAGGTGGAGGGCAATTATCCACAATGTGCCAACGAATAGTTTATTATGCTGATGTTTCCTTGAAAAATGATTGTGCCAAATAAACTATTGGCTGAAAAATAACAAGAAGTATCAACGAATGCGCAGGCTGAGAACACAGGATGTAAGAAGCCCCTAACAGATTTGCATGTCAAGTCTTTAGATCTTCTATGTGACTTGGCCAGTGACACCTGTAAGAAAATAGTTACTGCCCGCAGTAAAACAGTTGGAGTTCATCAACCAATATGGAAAAATCTCTTCCAGTTAAGCAAATTATAGCCAAATCCTATGCCAGTATCTTTTATTCTTTCAAGCTGAGAACCCAACAGTGCTGGCAAGAACAGATGTTCTTGATCTGTAGATTTGACAGTCAACATCACAAGACTACAGATCACTACACCAAGCCATGAGTTGAGATAAGAATTTGTGTTTCCAGTGGTGCACTGCGACTGCCATAAACAACTTCAGGAAATGTCACACTATATTTTGAGTCAAACTCGAATCAAAGGGTGGATCAAACCTCCCTGGTAGACTGAAAAGGAGAAAAAGGTCTTGTGCTTCACTTTCTTGTGTAATTTTAAGATTACTTACCTGCAACAGAAGACTGTACACATCAATAAAAATATTTATTATTAAAGGATCATGTGATTCTTCTGCCCAGTCCTGGAAGCCAGAAGAGGACAACAGATATATGAGAAATGTATGAAATAGGGATCTCTGTGCTAAGTAATCTAGCAAATGAAGAGGACTGACAATGAGGCAGCAGAAGGTGCTTTAAGAACGCTGACAGTGGCTAAGGAAGACATCTGGGTCCTCACTTATGGGATGAATGCAGGCTCTCTGCCTTGTCTACTGTGAGCTTTCTGGAACAGATCCAACCTGGAAGGATGACGGTTATCCTGAAGAAAAGATTCTTCCAGACTGATCCAAAATCAGACAAGACTGTTATTTTGAGCTTTCTCAGGGACAGGAATTATTATGAATGGAAGAATGGCCTGAATTACAGTAAGGACTATTACATTTTCATTTTAATATTAAATTTGTGAAGTCTTCAGTTTACGCCCTAGTACACACTTATGGTGAAATACTTTCTCAAGTACTCAAAAACAGTATGTAGGATGTTAAGGCTGAATTATTTATGGCCTTTCTTTTGGTCTCTTCCAAGATATACTTAGATTATCATTCCTCTGTGCTTGACACAATTTCATGAAAGCATCTGACAGACACTTCCAAACATAGAGTTTATCTCAGATTTTAACATCTACGTATATATTATATTGATAAAACTCCCATTGACTTCAATGGGAACAATAAAATTCTGTGTTTTGAGGAAATCTCAGCTTCAGAATCCTATTTGTGCAGATTAAAATTTTAAATTCTCAATGACTCATTAAATGTAAAATCAGACTCCTACCATGTGCACATATGCTTATGAGGGTGAGCCAAATGATCTAACTTTTGAATATTTAGAACAATCTTACTCTTGAACTGCAGAAAATTTTGACATTTAATTTTCACATTATTTAAGAAGAAATATAAAGAGGGAAAATGAACAGAAACAGACAAGCAGTACTAGATGTCTTGTACTGTGTGAAATGCATGTATGTGCCCAGAAATTTGTGCTGAAAAAATTTGACAAAAACCACAGTAGAAATTTCTGTCAGTGACTTTGTGCTCTTCCAACCTCTTGGAGTCACACAGAGGACATCATCAATTAGCAGAAGTGTCATGCTTGGTATTCATGAAATACTATTTTATTGTCAACTATAGCTCAGCTTGGTTGTATTTTGTTTGTTTGTTTGTTTGTTTGTTTTTCTGAAGAAGTCTGGAAAATCTGTTGAGAAGTTTTAGTAATTTTAAATTCAGCCACTTTGAAGTTAAATGGATATTTATACAGCGTATTGGTATCTTAATTAGTGTAATGTGGGTTGGGCCAGTTGCTGACCTCTGCCAGTGATTCACAGGTGAAACTTTTTACCTGTTTGCCACTCAGAAGACAAGTCAGCCAAGGTAAATCAATTTCATTTTTCCCATCCACAAGCGTCCTTTATTGGAAATGACTGTTTCCTCCTGCTTGAGATACATTTTAACCTTGTCTGGCTTTTTTTTCCTTTGCTAAGTTTCGTAGGCATATTCCCAGATCTGTGTGCCATATGCCACTTACTTTCTCAGTCCTAGAACTGGCAAGTAAAGTACAAGCTGAGTCATCATTTCCCCAGGGCCTTAAAACAGCTAAAAAAAAAAGTGCCTGACTACTTTTTTAGGTCTTTTATTAATGTTTTCAAAAGAGTGTATGGATATTTGAAGGAAAACAGGCTGCCTTCTAGCCGATTTACTACTTTTTTCCAATATGATGAAGGAATAAACTGTTTCCAGCATCACCTACCTACTGAGAAATCCTTCCAGCTGTCTCCGGACTGGGAATCCCACTGGGTGCCTTTGCTTCCCAGTGACCATTCCCATCAGCACATGGCTCAGAGAACCCAGGTGCTGCTGAACACCCTGTGGCCCATGCTGTTGAACAAGATGTGGCTTGTCAGTATGTCAGAGCAGTCCGTAGGTGGGTGGCTCGTAGGTGACAGCCTGAAGTTGCAGTTGACAAAGATTCTTCGTCAGGTTCCTTTCATCTCTGTGCCTGTGGATAGCTCGACTCCTCCCAAAACAAAGGATCCCCCAGAGAGTGGTGGACACTGGAACAGGCTCCCCAGGGAGCTGTCACGGCCCCAAGCCTGGCAATGTTCAAGAAGAGACTGGACAAGGCCCTCAGACACATGGTGTGAACTGTGGGGTTGTCCTGTGCAGGGACAGGAGTTGGACTCAGTGATCCTTGTGGGTCCCTTCCAGCTTGGAACATCCTATATTTCTCATGAAGAAAGTTCTGTCATTTCTCCATTTGTTGCTCTTCTTCTTTTCTCTCACTTTCTATTTACACTTCTTTCTTCTGAAGCCTGTGGATTTTACACTTTCTTTCCATCTTTTTTCTCCTTTTCCCTATATTTACATTCTGGAAAATATATGCTTAGGTTCTCAGTTGTTTATTCCTTTCTTCCTCCATGTCATAGTGACCCTTTCTAAATAAATTAATTTAAAAACCACTGTTTATTTTCTGTCTCCCTTTTGTCTCTTACATACATATTTCCTTGGATACCTATTCCTTCTTTCCAGGATTTCATGCCCACAGAATCAGCTTAATGTTAAGGTCCAGAACTGAGAGCATCTAGTGACCTCACATGCTGCTGTGCAAAGCCAGATCAGAGATGCTGCTGTACGACGTCAGCAAAAGTGACTGAACGGTATAACTTGTTTGGTCACCTCAGGCAAGTCATCGCTCTTCTTACTTTCATCTCTAAAATGACTCTAATGATACTTAAGCTCTTGTGATTTATCAATTGAAAACTCTATGCACAATCTGTTTGTTTATTATAATAATCATTGTTGTTCTTATTAATAATAATAATAATTATTGTTATTTCTGCAGCCTAATTTGACTCTTCAGCTCCTTCCACTTAAATATTGGATATCTCAAGATCCTAAAACTACATACAAGATTATAAATAAAAGCAATTTGTTGATATGAGGCCTATATGTCACGATACAAATCTGAAGTGTTAAAGGGAGGACAATCTTTCCGAGACTTTGCTTTTAAGGCACATAGCTAATATTCAGAGGTCAGCTATGAAACCTGCTCATTCGTCTGGCTTGTTTTTATTCTGAGGGTGCTTTTTGCAAGCAGTTAGGAAACAACAAAACGCATACAGAATATTTGGAATAATAATGGCAGCTGAATTCTGTCTGGTATACTGGTAGGTTTTTTCTCTTTCTAATCTGATGATATAAAGAGCTGTACCCAAGAGGAATGACCTAGATACAGACTTCAACTGACAAGCATTTTTTAAGAGAAAGGAGATTCTGTTTTGTGTCAGTGATGGACATTGAACCATGCTGTAGAACTGAGGGTGTAATTCATATGGGAAAGAGTTGATGCACTAAGCAATGGTTTCAATGTACGGAGGACTGGGTATTTTCTTTTAACAAATTTGTACAGCAAAACCACTAAAAGAAGGCTACATATTGCTTAATGGGGTCCTTTCGCTTTTCTAACATTTGATTTATCCCTGCTCTCTCAAACAGCACGATTTGTACTCTTGATTCCTGGCTGGCTATTTGGGAACATAGGGTGAGGTCCAAAAAAAGCATTTCTGAACAACTGAGGTGGAATTTAGGTCTCTACATCAAGACCATAATTCACAAACAAATGGTCTAAACCACTTAGATTTCAGAGAGCTTTCAGTCTCAGAAGAACCTGCAGTTCTGCTACTGCCCTTGCACCTCATCCGTTGACTTCCATGGGAATCCCAGGTGGGACTTGCAAACTGTAAGTATCCTCTCAGCACCTTAACCTGTGATGTGACCCCTCTTCCCCCCACCCCCCAAACACAATGGCACTGACCACTCAAAACTCATGTCCCAGGGATAAAGTCTCGCTGCCTATTAGTGTCAGGGCACAAGTACCCAGAGAGTGAGAGGTACAGATTCTGGTCCCTGCTGCTCAGGGTACATTCAGCTAGTGAGTTAGACTCCCTCTTGGTTTCCTAGTTTAATGAATTTTACATTATTGAACGCAAACCTTCAAATAAGCTTTTAAAGGTGTTTTTTTTTTTGTCTGGATTACTCTACAATATCTGTGGATTTGAACGCCCTTAATCTGAAGACTAATCAGACCTAAGTTTTATAAATACCAGGTAAGAGGTTCAACCAGTAGGGCACTACCCACTCAGAAGGGAGTCACCATCACTTTTGGAAGTCTTCTGAAATTGACGTGTAATGCATCTCAGCTTAGACTATTATTTTTCAGGTCAGTGTCAAGTTTTACACCTTAAAGTTGCAAACATATATCCTTGACCAGGGGAAGGACAGATTTTCACAGAACTCCATTGGTTTGGAGTTTTGTCTGAATCTTGCTTTGATTTTCATTTTCACATATCTTTCCTCACTCTCTATGTAACACACTTAGGTGCCTAATTTGTTTTTTCAGAGTACACTCCTCACGGATTTGATATACTGAAAGAAAGAGTGATGACACTGCACATCATCTTACCTAATTAACTTTTTATATTTAGTTCTTTAATCTGAACAACTGAGAACACATCTTTGAAACGGTTTGTTACAAACCTCTTAAAATCTACATTCCATATAGTTCATTAGATGCTAAGTGATGAACGCATCACAAATTTATCCAAAATGGCTTGTCTAATTAACAGCTCTAAGAGCTAACAAATGGAAAGAGCTGTCTGATCTTCCTCAGCCGTCTGATGGCACAACAGTGTGTGCCTGTGGTCTCGTGCCTTGTTAGTTCTGTTCAAAACAATTTCTTCAGTGATCAGTGAAGTCAGCAGGAATGAAGGCAGCCCAGCATCTTGAAAGATCATGCTGCTTCTTTAGGTGCTTAGATGTGGCATGCACCCATGTTTGACCCAAATTCTAGAAAGCAAGCCCTGCTAGCCACTCGTCTTAACCCGTACATATACCATGAGAAATAAAGCAGAGCTTATCAGTGTTCATGAAGCTCACCCTTGGACTGTTCATTGATTTGGGTAGTCCTCCACCTGCCTTTATGAATGATAATGCAATAACACAACCACTAACATTTATCATAGAAATGATAAATCTGATTAAAAAGGAGACAGTGAAAACCACATGCTGTGGAAATGATTCACATGAAAGGAGCATGTGTAACATGTTATTCAAAGAAACTGTGGGGTGAAATTAGCAGAACCATGTATATATTTTTGAAGAACCTTCCAGATCGCACTTAGCTGAACATAAATAGTCAGGATACAGTGCTATTCATCAGGTAAATATACACATTAGTTGTCACTAGCATATTTAAATACATTTGCTGACTGATGTAAAATACCATTTGTTCTTTAAATGCCAATAGCAAGAAAGTATTAACGGTTCGCCTTTTGTGCTTTTTTCCTCCACGACTTTAATTAACTTGGAACATCTTTATTTAATCACCCCCTTTTTTTTTTTCTCTCTCTATAGAAACATTTCCTTCAGCTCTTCTAAGTTTATCTGTTTTCTTTGTCAGTTAATAGTTGGAAATATTTTGACCACACTATCTTAAATAATCTAATTGTAACTACTATAGATGATTTGTACTCTGGAAATAATAAGCACTGTGATTCTTCAGACTAGAGGTGGAAGAGATAAACTTTAATCCAGGGTTAAAAAGGAAAAAAAAAATCTGTTGGTTTTACTTCTTTCATAGATCAGACATTGAGGTGGTGTTAGTTTTAGTTAACCTCAGCAGTTTAAAAAACAGGAGTCTAGTCCAAATTGCCCTTAGAGCCAGTGGAAGCAAAGGTGAAAAATGGTTCAAATGAACAATATACACCACCTGCCTTAAGCACTGAACTCACCCTCTGTAAATGCCTGTGTCCTTCCATTAAAAACCAACCAGATGCCTAATTCTGGATTGTTAAAATTAAGTAACATAATATCACAAGACTTTAATGCTGTACTGATCTCAGCGACTTTGTGGAGCTCATAGTGGTCCCAAAGATTTAGATTTCAGTGTCCTAATTCATTAGCATATACAAATCAGTACTTCTGTGTGCTGGAAATAAAAAAGGAGCTAGAGATAATACATTTTATTCTTCTCATATGCTTGCCAAACAATTTGTACAATTCTATATACATTATTTAGTCAGTTTTATATAAATGTTGAATATTACTTAATTTGTTAATATGTGCAAAATGCTTTCCTCAGAAATGGTGGGTTTTTCCTTTGTCCATTGACTGCCACTTTAAATCAAGATTACTGAATCTACACTTCTGTATATTAATCTGTGATTATTTTGGTTCTCCATGGCAGCATAATGATAGGCAGCATATTTATGATCTCAGAAGCAAGTCCTGTTTCAGAAGCTCACCCCCTTTCTGTTTTGTAGTGTTTATTTTAAACTCATCATCAAGTTAAATCGAACACATTTATTGGCAACTTTCTTAGCATCTGTCAGAAAGATGTCACTGGGTCTAGCTGGACTTTTGGTCTGACCCAGCACAGCTATTTATATAGTTGCAGGTACTTTTCTAAATCAGGACAGTGACAAGTTTTTTATAAAGACCATATGGTTGCCTTATCAATGTTCTAAAATTTTTTTGTAAATACAAAACTGTTCAATGTCTGGTTTTCTTAGAAGAAAAACTTTTATTTTTTGGTTTTTATTTTTTTTTCTATAAAAGTCTGCATTAAATAGTCTGTAAAATGTGTTGTTGAAGGCAGATGAAATGATGAATCCTGCAAATTTGGCATACAAAATTTGCTGCTTCTGGACCTCTTCCATTTTTTCACATTTTTGGTAAAATCTACAAACAATATTCTGTCATGACATACTGCATATGTTTGATACACAGGTAGTGATTGGATAACGGTTAACAGAAGGGCAGGTAGCCAACTCAATTGACAAGAGCTAAATTGAACTGCATATTCAAAAGCAGAAGTGCAAATATTTTGGTTCAAAGTTTAATTTACCTAAGTATAATAGTTGACACCAAAAGCTTTTTAAAAATGATTTTTCTCACTTGACAGTCATGAATCAGTCCAGTGGTGAGCGTGCACGTTAGTGCATTTAGCTACAAACTGCTGAAATTTGATGTTGGCTGATGCAAAAATGTAGCTATTACGATGATTTGACATCGGACTCCACATCTTGAGTAGACACCACTACCCCATTTAAAACTAATTCCTCAGGAGTGACATCTCACACACAGGGATTATGAGTCATTAAATAATCATTTGGTAACACAGTGTACCCCTTGCCTCTGAAAGTGGTGTTCAGCATGGTGCATACTCAATTAATCAACCTTAAAAATAATATTTTCCACTCTCCTAAATTACACTTCCTCTCCTAGGTTTGTAGAAAAGTCTCATTTAATTAGAACATGATTTTAAAGGTAGAAGTGAGCCTGGGTGATGTAACTGGGATTCAGATCTGAACTTTGTCAAAGAGCTGAGTAATTGGATCTGGTGCCAAATGCTGCTTTATGGCTGATTTGAACTGCTCTGCCGGTACAAGTCAGAAGGAAAATCATCAGATGCAGCTCCCTGATGACTCTTTCTGCAGAGGGAAACCTATGGTGCATGGAAATACTTGCTGGCTTGAGGACATTCAGCTATCTTCATTTGCTATAGTGGCCTTTTGGGGCTCTGAACATCAGTGTCCATCCCAGTGCAGTTGGAGTATCCTTGATTTATGACCGCTTCCGGACAAGGCTGTGTTTGTTCCTGAAGGAGGAGACCATTTAGTTCCCACAGGCAGCCTGCTTGTAACAAATACAGCCTAAATCATTTAAAGCAGAGATTTACAAACTATTTTAATTGGATAACACCATAGCAGTGGGAGTGGCAGGTATTGGGAACAGCAGCATGAGTAATGATAAGGGCAGATCTGGCTCTGTGTCAGCATGTGTATTCCTTGAAATAGCTCCTTCACTATTAATGACACATATATTACAGCTGATAACTCCTAATAGCCCCTACTTTGCAGCTGAAAACTCCTGCAAGTCTGGCTCCTAGCCCATTACTGTTTAATTCGTGTTCTGCAAGTGCAATATGGTATCCAGGGCTGAGCCAAAATTCCTTCAGACTTGGGGTTTGGCCTTGACTTGACACTATTAAAAATGAAAATAAAATCATAGAATCATTTTGGTTGGAAGACACCTTTAAGGTCGTTGAGTCCAACCATAACCTAACTCTAGCACTAAACCACGTCCCTAAGAACTTCATCTATGTATCTTTTAAACACCTCCAGGGATGGTGACTCAACCACTTCCCTGGGCAGCCTGTTCCAGTGCTTCGCAACACTTCCCATGAAGAAATTTTTCCTAATATCCAATCTAAACCTTCCCTGGCACAACTTGATACATGGAATATCCATGGAAAATACATGGAAATATCACAGTAAACAGTTTGTACTGAATTAGTGAACTAATTGCACTGAATTAGTTTGTACTGAATACATATCTGAAGTAATTTTGATGTGAGAAAGTGTTTTTGTTAAAAATTATGATTGTATAAATATATATAAGCAAAATAAACATGCAGTTGAAACTCTATTAGTTAGTTTTTAATTTTATTCATCGCCATATGATCTTGCACGAAACAGCAGTGATTTCAGGAGAGCTTTGCTGCTTTATCTCACCCAAAGGCTTGACCCATAGGCTTAGTGTAAAATCACTCACGTAGGTGAAATTATAGGATGTGAGCAAAGATTGCTGTTGCCCGAACGATGCTCATTGCTATTGTACCTTGTGACTGAAGCTAGACAAAATTACAAAATCTTTCAAACAGTTTTTTAGAATGAAATTTTGAGTGGTGTCAAAGTCTTGTGGACACTGCTTCAGCAGTGTTTGATAACACGAACATGAAGGAATGACATAGTTAATAGCAAACGGTCACTTTAAAAATTCTCAGTCTAAGAAAACTATTTTTAACCTGTTCAGTTATTTTGGCCTTTATGAATTATTTCATGCAATGCCGTTTTGTATAAGTAAATTTAACAGGAAATAAGAGTCATTCACAAGTGACCTATTGTTTCTTTGGTTTTATGGTGGGACTTTTTTTTTCTTGCTTTTTCTGCTTAAAAGTAGTTATCTAGTTGTCTGTTCTTACACTATAATCAAGGGAAGAGATAGATGGGATGAATGCTCCTCTGGGGACATTTCTCTTTTTTTCAAGAGTCAATAGAGAAACCTGGATGAGACAGCTAGTTTAGGTTACCTTCTGGCAATTAAATGAGGAAAGATAACCCCTCTGTAATGTACAGATCATATTCCACCTGCTCATTGGCGTTTTGCTTTTCCAATGGAACAGGGCAGGTTTTCAACTGAATATTTTTTATTCTAGAGATGCTTCATTCTTCCTGTACCACTTGCAATTTGTAGCCAGAGAGGAGCACTGTGATCACCTGTGAGCTCCTCTACAGGAAGGACATGGGACTTTGCTAGGTTAATTCATCCAAGAACTAGACCACACCTTTTGAAGAACTACCCAAAGTTTAGTTAAAGGTGTTAAAAATATGCACCTGACATTTTTTGCCTGAACAGCTTGAGTTTGAGCTTCCAGATGTAGCATCTTTCCAAACCTTTGTCTGTTGGTTCGGATGCCTCTCCATTATCCACTTCTTTTCCTCTATAATTGTATTAAAGACTGTGTTCAGCTCAGCTCTCAGCCCTTTTTCTGATAAGCTTAATTACTTCAGGTCTTTGAGTCACTCATTGTAGGATGTATTTTCCAGTTCCTTAATGTTTCTCAAGGGTCTGCTCTGATTCCTTGTCAAAATGTGGATACCGGCAGTGGACTGTGTCCCAGTGCCAACTTACGCAGGTGACAGAGCTTCCCCACTGTGTTACCCTTCTTGGCTATAAAATTTTATTGTGGCACATATTCAACAGATTATCTACTATGAGTTGTAAATTGATTTCAGAATTATCATTTTCCAAGATGCAGTTTCCTACCCTAAAAGAATGATATCTGCCTTGTCCTGTTTCTACATCAAGCCTTTTTAAATTGCACAAGTCGTGCCTTCACTCTTTTCTACCAACCTTTCATACATGATCTATTCCCTCCTTTACTTGAAGTTCCTCTGGTATCTGTACATGCACAAGCTTTATCAGTAACACTTTGATACTGAGTCATCAACAAAAACATTACACCATGTGAGAACAAAGACAAATTCTGAGAAAGCCAAACCAGGACACTGCAACTTATTAGGTTATTTGTTTACAATCCAAAACTTGTCTTTTAACTGTTTGTATAATTTCAGATGTGCGATTTATGAACAGAAATGTCTGTTTGAATAACACAAAGTTCCCACATTGAAGTTCTATCAGCTTCTCTTTGCATCCAATTAGTCAGTTGTAGTAGGTGGCTTAGGAAGCCGTCCTTCATCAAAGGTACCTTCCAGTATGTCAAAGAGTCACCTGCCATGGCTGGATTTGAGGGGTTAATATCTGGCTATGTGCAGGTTACAGATGTGAAGCTTTGTAGCCCTTCTTGCCATTGCTTGGGATGCTACGTGTGCAGTGTAAGCTACTGTGTATATCCAGCTGCAAACAGAGAATTTTTTTCACAAAGGATGTGAAGAAACTCTTCCAGTATTGAATCAACGATTGCTGTGAAATGACCCTGCGCATCTTTTGGGCTTTGCTGCAGTGTCCTGACGGTGACGCGCAGTGGGAGCTTGTATGGCTTGCATCCCCTCTAAAACAGCCACACAGGAAAACTATGTCTAAAGATGTGCTTGTCTTACGGATGCTGTGTCCACATCTCAGTCCTGTCACAAATCTCAGAGTTTTTGAGTTTTGGGAGCTGTTTTGGGCTTGTTTAACTAATGCGTACATTTCTCTAGGGTCAAAATCAAGCCTGTTTTTACTGAATGAATGGTGGGGTAGAAACATTCAATTCATAGAAAGGCCAACATCAATTCACTATAAACTCCTTCCTTATTAGTGACATGACAAAAGATCAAAGGGCTACTGCTCTGTTTCTCTTGTCAGTTTTTGCTGTAATAAAGATAGATGGTCATACTGTTGTGATGACAAATGTCTGGCTGTTACATGAAATTGTTAAAAGGAACATTTGGTGTAAGTTTGTTTTATTGTGAAAAGATCTGTCTTTGAAAAATGATGGAAATCCCTCATTATCCAGAAAAAGGAGGAACTTTGCAGCCTGCAGTGTCTTACATTTAATCTTTCTGTTTAAAGCTCCACACTGGTGACTGGTGACATTTGCCCTGTCTTAACGCATGCTTCCTTTCAGCGATGCTATCTACCCATCAGGAATCAAAGCAAATCCAGATGGCTCAAGAACAGAGGGCTTATCATATAAGAAGCATAGGTCAAATTCAACCATACAGCATAGCAAGTTCACAGGAGGGCTCTTCTTACTTCTGTGAGAGGGAAAGTTCAACATGCTCCACTCAAGGGAAAGAATGAATTTCTCATATGGTAAAAAGCCACACTGAAGTGGATGCAAAGTCAGAGATCTGAGAGTTATTTCAAAAATCTGCTTTGCTTTGAAATGTGAACCAGGCTCCTGGAATAAGCCTGATAACAATGCTGGAGACAGCCATGGCATTGCCAGGAAGGAAGAAAAAAGGGTACCTAGCAACATCACAGCAACTTCTCTGTTGCATGACCAAAAATGTGTCTGTTGCACTTACAGGAGACAAATTTGTGCCTGATTATGTCTAAATACAGACCTGTTTGCAGCCATATAGCCATGATATAGAACATCAGCAGCCATTGCAGGATACTACAGTTACGGATTACAGTAATCACTCAGGACAACATTCTGTTTCAGAGGTCTAAAAGGCAACTCACGCAGACCACAGAAGACAGACTGATTCTCTTACCCCAAATTCATAGAAAGAAAGATAAGTCTTCAAGGCAATGTTCATCACTACTCTTCACAGTCTGCCTCCAGTCTAGAGGGAGAGAAAAGAGCACAGCGATAGTGTCCATACATGTTTCAGGTGTTTCCACATCCAGGGGATAATTAAGATAATTAAAGAACAGGACTTGATTAGTACAAGAAGTAAGACTACTGCACACGATGTATGTACATACTGCCAGCGAAGTGCCTTGGTTTTGACATACGTGTATGGATGGAGTCCACGCAGTATTTTATATTAGTAAATCCCAGCTGTAATACAAATGAAATCAGAACTATTACCCCTGTAATACAGGTGAAGAAAGAAGCAGGGAGAAGTAAAACAATCTAGTCTTTCAAGAAGTTGCAATAAAACAGTATTTGGAAAAGAAGTCAATTCTCTTAAGTCTTAATTCAGTGCTCTGTTAATAGGCCACAAAATGGAATTAATGCAGTTTTTTAATTCTCAGTTCTTGTTATAGAAATGGAGAGTTTTGAGAAGGGATCTTAATGAGTGCGAAGACTGAAAGGTAATCTTACTGAACTAAACTTTACATATATTTGGGTTCTCTACTTTTGAAGACTTTCTGTTGTCTGCTTTGTTCTGGATTCTTCACGTAAATCTTGGAGTAAAAAGACAACTACTGAAGGATTTTGGAGATAGATATATGTGCATCTTTCTGTATTCTTCCCTCATTCTCTCATGATGTGGGAAACAACATAAATTGAGACATATCAATGTGCTATATCCTTCCCATGCTGTATATTCTCTTGTCATGTGGTATCACAGAATTACAGAATCACAGAATGTTAGGGATTGGAAGGGACCTCGAAAGACTGTCTAGTCCAATCCTGTTGCCGGAGCACGAACACCTAGATGAGGTTACACAGAAATGTGTCCAGATGGGTTTCGAATATCTCCAGTGAAGGAGACTCCACAACCCCCCTGGGCAGCCTGTTCCAGTGTTCTGTCACCCTCACTGTGAAGAATTTTCTTCTCATATATAAGTGGAACCTGCTGTGTTCCAGTTTGTACCCATTGCTCCTTGTCTTACCATTGGTTG